>JBAMBL010002211.1:0-93399 GCA_037043405.1 Drosophila subquinaria | reverse complement strand
AAATGGCTGGGCGAAATTATTTTTTGCAAATTTAATCAAAATCTGAACTTAAATCTTAACTTTCTTCACTAGATTGACCATAAAATAATAAATTGACGGTTTGAGGTTCAAGGCGGGATATCAATCTTATACGTAATCAACACCTTTTATTGTGCCCTGAAGCCAACTTGCATAATTGGTCATAAATCAGGATATATCTCTCCTAGATTTACTCTACCTAGACTCAAATTCATGGCACATGTTTGATAAGTGCATTTTTAACTTATTATTATTAATATCATTGCAAAAAATCATCACTGCGTGCTCTAAGAGTGAGTTAAGCCTAACGGCTCTTACTGTACTTGACCAAACCTCGAAAAATTCTGCGCGTCTTATTTTACTCATTGCTAAATTGAAGTCCTCAGGGCAAAATATGGGCAAAATTTTATTTCTGATCCTGATTCAGAATGACTTTCTGCAAACGATGTATGTTTTGGTTGATTTGAATGTGATTGAATCTTGTTAGTTTTTTTCTATCAAAAATTGAATATTGTTAAAAATTTTCTTACTTTTTGGCACTTATTTCCAACAAATAATAAAAATTTTCCAGTCCACCTTTAAAGTACCTTTTTATCGCTAAAAATCAATAATGATCCAAAAATTATAGGAAAAATAAATTTGACTGCTCACAGTGACCACACGATCCAATTGAAAAGACTAAACATTGTCAACTGTAGCTCGTTATCCGATGCAGTTTTGCATGCATTTTAAATGCACCGGTTTAAGAACCGTTATTTTCTGAACAAAAATTTTTTGTTTTTTTTTTGCTTGTTTTCGTAACATTTGAACATTTTTAAATTGGCTTCTAAAAGCTCATTGACCTTAAAAATATTTTGTTTTTTGCTTAAAGTCCCCCTAGATTGGCAAAATCTTACACTGTGCGCTGCAAGCAGTGCCTAAGAGCCCTTCGAAATACCTTTTCAACGATATATAAATCGCATCTGTAGCTTCTATCGTTTGGATGCTATGGGGGTTTCAATTTTAGCGGTTTTTAGCGATTTCCCGCTAAACTAGCGATTTTTCGAAAAAGTCGTAGAACAAACGTTTCTAGATTTTTGATCGGGAACAAGTCCTCATTCAAACTTTAAAGCTCCAATCATTTAAATTTTTCCCCTCCCACTTACACCTGTTTATCTCACGAACCAGGTGAGTTTCCAAAAGTCTTAGTATGCACATTTGTAAGTTAAATTGATACCTTTCGATCGGTATATAACTCGACCCGATCGGACGGTCACAGCGAATTTTCCATTCTTCCTGTGTATATATGCTAGTCGCTTTCGCACACTTCGTACTGCTTTTGTCACTAGCGCGGACTGCCGTCCGCAGTGATAGTTGCAAAAATTGCTAAAGAAAAATTAAAAATTGCTAGATTTGTGGCTAATAGCATTTTAAAGAAAAAAGTTGCAAATTTTTTCAAAAGTTGCCAGATCTAGCAACTAAATTGCTAAACTGGCAGCACTGGAGAGGAGTACAGCGCTAGACTTTTATCATACACTGCAACTGATGCTTTGCTCTCTTTAAGTAACGATGCGACAGCTCGAAAATGCTTTCATTGCATTTTTTTCAGTGTAAAGCAGTAAAACGTTTTGTGACTTTGCGTTTGATTGTGTCAGTTTGGACACCACTGATATAAACCCATATAAAACGCAGAGTGAAAAGATTATTTTCATTATCACAAAACAGTTTTTGTTTAAGTTAAGCTTTTCATCTCAGCTATTGCAGTGTTTGAGCTTTCACAAAAGCTCCCACTGGCTGCAAGCTTTATTCGCTTTGAGCCGTTACAAAATGCAGCCCTCGCCGGCAGGCAGGCAATTTAAAAGTGTAACCAGGGCCGCGTGGGCGGCTGCTCGGCTAACGGTTAACGGGCTTCGGCACTTGTTCGGCAAATGTTCGGCAACGAATCGCCGCGTTTAAATTTGACCGATTTGCAGTTGCTGCGTTCAGTTAGCGGCTGCCCGTACGAAGAAACAGTTCGTTGACTCCTCTCTGAAACGGAACACTAACATAAAACACAATTTCCACTTCTAAACACACACACACACACACACTTCTAATCACACACATACACACAGACACACACACAAGCACACAACGCAAGGCAACTGTTGAAAGTTTCGCAAAGACAAATATTTGAAGCACGATTTGAAAGCAACAAAAAAAATACAACAAAAAAAAAGCGCGCAACTTTCAACTTTACCTACATTTGTGTCCCTGTGCGTGTGTTGTGTGCGTGTGTGTGTGTTTGTGTTTTTCGGCGTGCGTTGTTTTTGTTTTGTTTCCTTTTTTTTCGAGTTCTTGTTTGTTGTTTTTGTTAAGGTGCTAAAGCGAACGAAAAAAATAAATGTGTGTGGAGAAATATATATAAAAACAACTTGTGAATTTTTGTGTGTGTGTGCGAGTTTTTTACTTTTTTTTTATCTTTTCCATATTGTTATTGTTCATGGTGGACAGAAATATCAAAGCATTGCACCCAGAGAAAAATTAAGTAGTAAACAAATTATAACAAATAAATAAGTGAGTAAATTACCGCACGAAATTATAGTAAACATTGTATAGTAATATTTGATGCTATCAAAATAAAATTGTTTGAATAAAAACGGTATTGAAAGCTACAAAAAAGCTTAAAATTAACTTAAAAACATACTAAAATGTCACAAAAAATATGAATTTAATCAAAACACAATTAAAAACACTTTTTGTTTGAAATACAATATTTATTTACTTGAAACGATTTTAAAATTTACCTAAAAAAGACTTGGATTTTACTAAAAGACATACAAAAATGTCACAGAAAATATAATTTTAATCAAATCAGAGAAAAAAACACTTTATTAAAAAAAACCACATATATTTTTTGTATGTTTAATGCGTATTTAATTGTTTATTTTTTTTATAATATTTGATGCCAGCAAAAAATACATTTGAATAAAAACTATATAAAAATCTACCCAAAAAACACTTTGATTTAACAAAAAAACATATTTAAATGTAAAAAAATATAAATAATATGAATTTTATCAAATCAGATTGAAAAAAACACATTTTACTTAAATTAACATATTTAAAAACTTAAAACGGTTTTAAAATCTACCAAAAAACACTTTGATTTAATTAAAAAACATATCTAAGTGTCAAAAGAAAAATATGAAATTAATCAGTTAAGAGAAAAAAACACTTTTAATTTAAAAAACATTTATTTTTAAAATTGTATGCGTATTTTATTGATTTTTTTAGACTAATTGGCTTTAATATATATTCTATATTGTTGCTTACTCAATTTTTATAAAAGTATTTACATTTAAGTTAAATATTTTTTTAAAAATATTTGGAAGAAAATACTTAAAATATAAAGTAAATAATACAATTTTTCTCTGAGTGTATATTAAGTATGAAATCCTCATTTGTACTTCTAGCCAGAAAATCCAAGAAAATATCAAAATATCAAAAACCAACGCCACTAACTCTTTCAAAGTGAAAAAATCAAAATAAATTTACGGAATATATCAAAGTACCAAAAAAAAGTAATAAAAAATATCGAAAAATAAAATTGCAAAACATTGGAAATCCGTCAAATTTTCTCAAAAATTATTTGTCTAAAGGATTAACAAAATTAAAAAAAGATAAAAAAAATACAAAAATAAACATAACTATACTAATCAAAACTATAATAATCATATATCGTCTACTTAATCGTAAGATGTTGCATACCAATAACTTTATATATGTGACAAATTTCCGGGGTATAAACTTTTCGATTAATCTCAACGTCCATCGTTACGGTTTCTAAAGCAACAACAACAAAAGGAAAAACTTTTTCCAGCTTTTAACAAACTTAACAGGTAAGAAAATAGTCTCAAATATAAATGTCAAATTTTGTTTGTTTTTCTTTTGTTGTTTTTTTTTTGCTGTCGTTTCCTACATTTCAATTATAATGCTGTGTGTTCTTTAATTAAACATAATTATATATAGAACTTTTATCTATGTGTGTACACTGCCAAAAATAGAGTTGCTTTAGTTAAGATATTGTGGTGGAAAAATAGAGAATTTAAAAAAAAAATGCGTTGAAAATACAGAAAACTTATCATTTATAATTAAAATATATATTTTTTATAGCCGTTACTTAAAAAATAAGTAAAAGGGTATGTTGTATTCGTTGCAATGTATGTAACATGGAGAAGGAAGCATCTACGACCCTATAAATATTCACAATTTTAAAGATATTCAGCTATTTAACGCTAACTACCAATATTAGCTATCTTCCTACTAAATCTCAACTAGATCGGACAAATAGAAAGGCGGTAATGGCTGTTTTAAGTTTCAAGCCTAAAAGTATGCAATACAATTTTTTCTTGCATATTTAAATAAGTAACGGGCAACCTATAGTCGGGAACTCGATTGTAGCCTTTCACGCTTGTCTTTTTTTTTATCAGTGTATGCATAAATATAAATGTACTTATGCAGTCGCAATTATAATTCCCAAACTAAATGTGTGTGTGCGCTTATAACACACATCAGACCACACACACATACATATCGTCTTGTTCATCTTGCAACTGTCATTCCTCAATCTTCTCTTTCTCCTCGCATTCGCTTCGCATTGCATCGCATTATTTCAACATCTTAATGCGCATTAGTAATTAAAAGTAATCAGGTCACAGTTGGGATATTCTATAGAAAGTCGCTATATATGAGAAGTTTAGAATTTGAGACTGCAGGTGACACTTTTTAACTTGATTTAGTTTACAGTGTAACAATTAAATTTATAGTTGTATGAAATTTAAGTGAAATTCAAACAAAAGCGATTTCTGTGGCACCCCCGATAGACTTCAGATTTAAAACTTACAAAACTTTGATTATAGTCAATCAAATAAATGTGTACACAAATAAAATTTTGAAAAAACATCCTAGAAGCAATTCAAATAATATTAATTAAACTATCAGGGGTGCACAGAAATTTCTTCCACTTGAATTTGACTTAAATTTGTATGAAATTTATGTCAAATTCAAGTGAAAGTGATTCCTGTGGCACCCCTGTATAATTTATTTTTCAAATTTTTTAAGCTAAATATAAGCATTTCCAGAATCGCGAACGCAACATTCGTACGTCTTTAAATGACAAAAAAATTTCAAAAATTTACATTTTCTAAATGTTTTTTTTTTCGCGTTTAATGCACTTGATCAACACTATTTTTACTATAAAAGACATGATTTGAGTTCTTGTCGTTCTCGAATTATTTGTAAGAAACAATGCGTCGCGAACGCGACAAAAAATGGAAGTCGTTTTCGACTTTAGCTTGAAAAAGGCGAAAGTCAGCGAAATGTGGCGAGTAATTTGTAAGAAAATACTTTTAAACCAAAATGAAATAATGTTGTTTTTCATTTATAGGAATTAATATTAATTTAATATTAATAGTATTTAAAAATATTCAGGGGTGCCACAGAAATCGATTTCGCTTGCATCTCACTTAATTTTCATACAAATTCCAGGGAATTTCGAGCGAAAGCGATTTTTGTGGCACCCTTGATTATTTCCAAATGGTTTAAGGCCCTATTCTCCTTCAGCTTGCTGTTTTTGGACCTTTTTTGAAAAAATTCTCATTTGAAAACGCAAAAAGATATTTGAATTTTGTTTTTTTTATTGAATTAGTAATGAATAAAAGAAAATAAAAAAATTTTTTTCGCCGCGATACGAGGGCTGTTCAAAAATTAATGAGACTTCAAAGTTGGTGGTGCAAAAAAAAGGTGTCGTCACGGCGGCCACGATTCCGGGTCTCCGGAGCGTCGGAAATGAAAAAAAAAAACGGGGTTATAATCAGTATAGATGTAATTCTGGCCCGTAGTAAAATAAAAATTTTGCGATTTTTTTTGACAAAATGGCGGCCATTCAAAAAAAAAATTTCAATTTCGGGCTTTTTTTTTGTAGTTTAGTGTAAAAAAAAATAGTAAAAAAAATCGAAAAATTTTTATTTTACTACGGGCCAGAATGGTGACAATTCTACGTCGATTAAACTTTGTTTCATCCAAATCGGTTTAGTAGAATTGGCGGAATCGTGGCCGCCAGCTCGAAAAACTTGGTTTCGAGATAAACGCGTTTAAAATTTTGACTTCACATGCATTAACATTAACATTGCTGGATAAAAATGGCCATATCTCCTTAAGTATTTCGAATTTCTAAAAATCCTTTTAGAGGCATATTCACCACTACCCAAGCTATAAATAAATGCAAAAAAAAAAAAGTTGAAAAAAATTTTTTGCTGAAAGAGAATAGGGCCTTAATCTAAACAAATAAGTATTTGTTACTTATTTATTTTCACATCATATCAATTTTTAGATCATTTATAATCATTTAAATAATTTGTTTTGCATTATAAAATTCAAAAATAATTTAAAATGATCAATTAACTAATTTAATCGATTTAATTAAGCGATTATTAACACTTTGCTGACACTTCTTGCTGCTTATCAAAGTTGACCTACAAGTCTCAAGTTGATCTAATTATTTAGAATTATTCTGTGCCATTTCGCAGAGAAATCACAGTACACATTTTGCTGGCAGTTAATTAAAAATACCTCAAGTCAGACTTCAGTTTTGGTTTTGGCTTTTTGGCCTCGCTTCTTATGATTGCGGCAGACAAAACGTCAGAAATTCACGCAAATTCCGAAAATGTTGCCTACAATTTTGGGCGCACACAAACTCGAGTTTATTTACTATACGTGTGCGTCTCTTTGAGTGTTTGTCCCCAGGCTGTTGTTGTTGTTGGTTGTCCTCGCTGGTCTGGTCAGGAAGGAGGGAGGAGGGACACGGACAGGAGCACGGACAGGGCCAGGAATTGAGGTTACCTTTTGTCTTGAGATGCTCTTGAGACCAGCACCAAAAGCTTAAACGGGCTTATAAGTTTGTGACAATTGCTGCCTGCCAGCATGTTAATAACCTACAGTCGTCGGATAAAGTATTTTGACACAACTTAAGTTACTTTATGTAAAGTTTGTCATCAGAAGAAAGGTCATTTAAATTTCGTTTGAATGATACACAACTTTCCCTAAACCATTCAGTAAACATTGGAAGTTTTGAATTTTTGACTTTTTTTCTCGGTCTCAAACAAAAAATGTTTTGATGCAAACAGTTTCTGAAATATTTCTGAAAGTGACTGCAAAAATCTTTTCGCTAGTATTATTTATTATTTTTTGTATGGGATGATCTCAGAAAAATGTTGTATGAAAGGGATGAAAAAGTGGCTAAAATAGTAAGTTTTAGCAAATTTCAAAAGAAGAGATTTTTTTAAAAACTAATAAATAATAAATAAATAATCAGGGGTGCCACCGAAATCGCTATCGCTTGACTTAAATTTCTATGAAATTTATGTCAAATTCAAGTGAAAGCGATTTCTGTGGCACCCCTGAATATATAATAAATAATTTTTTGCAGTCACTAAAGTCCCCTAATGTAATATAGAGGAGAATTTAATTTTCTATAAAATAAGCCGTCACAAAGCCTGCACGGTTTACAGTACCGCTTTCTACCGGCCCGTCCAGTTCAAAATCACATAACATCGTAAATACTGCAGATATTGAAAATATGAAATGTTTAGGACATATTCTTAAAGAATTAAACAATCGACTGCAATTATTTGGATTTTTTGGACCTTAAAAAAAATATTTTTCTACCGAAAAAACAGCATTCCGCGCGGAAATGTATAAATAAACATAGAAGATAATTGAGATATAGTTATTAAAAGTTATTTATTTATTTATTTAATAATTTAATGTCAACTAGGTACAGTTGACCAAAATTAATGTAAGAATTAAGTAATCAGGGGTGCCACAGAAATCGCTTTCGCTTGAATTTCACTTAAATTTCATACAAATATAAGTGAAATTCAAGCGAAAGCGATTTCTGTGGCACCCCCTAATATAAAAATTATCCCAGTAATGGCTGCCCATAGATCGGCTGGTACGATTTTGACGAAATTTGGAAATGTGTGCCTAGAAGACCATAGAAGTTGAAAGAAACAAAAAAAAACATTTTATCTTCAAATTTAATTTTTTCGATTTCCATACATTTTTCAGCTTTTTTCGATAACATTTTCTATGCAGAAAAATAGCTAGATATTTACCTGTAAAAAACTACAGGTATAACAAGGATAACTAAACTGTTCAATTTTTATACTTATATTTTTATTATTTCTCTTTACTATGAAATAAATTTTGCCTCGATATCTCTCACATGCCCCGAGCTAGAATTTTTAAAGTGTCAATACTTTTTTGGTTATTTAAATACCCATTAGCTTAAAATGGGTTAAAGTAAAATTTAATAGTTATATTTCAAATTAAATTTTAACTTTAATGATCAAAAGTTAATTTATTTTAAGTTAATTCTATCTTAATTTTTTAAATCTCATTTTGAACTTAATATACTGGCTACTGGGCATCTAAAAGTTAAGCAGCTGCACCTTATCGTTCTTTCTAGTTTTTAGTTGTGCTCTGTCTAAGTGCAAGGATAGTATGTCCTGCAATTAATGCTTTCAATTTCACTTGCTAAACTGTTGAATGCAACAATTCTGGGAAACAAATCGTAATTACAGCCACATGCAACATCAAAATTGGTCTCTCGCATAACATAAAATTTCCGAAAGGACCAGAAAATGCCCAAAGTTATTTAATGTCCTGACCCTCGACTTATTCAACAACAACCAGACTAGTCTGGAAAGCAATTCTGATTGTTAATTACGTTTTTGTTTTGGTTTTTGTCATGTCTGCTCTGTTAAACAAATATTTCTTCGTATTCCAGTGACGAGACTAAAAAGACACAGTTTATCATTGACAGAGCTGCCAGACTGTTATAATAATTAGAACAATTTTAATTGAGTTTCGGGTGGAAAACAATTTTGATTTCAACTATGTTTTATTTTTCGTGTGCACAGATAAATAAATATTACTCAGTATTTTTAGAGATGAGTTTATTATTGCCGAAGTTGCCAGACCATAACAATATGTAGCTTATCTCGTTTTTTATCATTGTCGGATTTGCCAAACTATTATATTATGTTACATAGTAGTTTATCATTGTCGGAGCTGCCGGACTATAACAATTTGTAGTTTTCCTAGTAGTTTATAATTGTCAGAGTTGCCAGACTTTTATAATACGTAGTTTACCTAGTAGATTATGCTAGAGTTGTCAGACTATTAAAATATGTAGCTTACCTAGTATTTTATCATTGCCAGAGTTGCCAGACTATTAAAATATATGTAGTTTACTTAGTAGTCTACCATTGTCAGAGTTGCCAGACTATAACAATTTGTAGTTTACTTTGTAGTTTATCATTGCCAGAGTTACCAGACTATTAAAATATGTAGTTTACCTAGTAGCTTATCATTGCCAGAGTTGCCAGACTATTACAATATGTAGCTTACCTAGTAGTTTATCATTGCCAGAGTTGCCAGACTATTACAATTTGTAGGTTACTTTGTAGTTTATCATTGCCAGAAATGCCATACTATAACAGTATGTAGTTTACCTAGTAGCTTATCATTGCCAGAGTTGCCAGACTAATAAAATATGTAATTTACTTAGTAGTTTATAATTGTCAGAGTTGCCAGACTAATAAAATCTGTAATTTACTTAGTAGTTTATAATTGCCAGAGTTGCCAGACTATTTAAATATGTAGTTAACAAAGCAGCTTATCATTGCCAGAGTTGCCAGACTGTTGAAATATGTTGTTTACAACTGCCAGAGTTGCCAGACTTTTAAACTATCTACAACAGTCTTAACTTAACTTCGTCATATTGAATACATTACATTACTGCCTGTAGGGTATTTTGAAGTTCATCATGCGCCACTGTTGCTCTCCTTTATTTGTTTAATTTCTATTTTACTTTCCATATTTTCTTTCGTCGTCCCAGCCCCAGAGAATAGTAAACAATATCAGAAAAAAATTTGTCCTTCGTCGTTTTTGTTATTTTAATATTTTTTCTACATTTTTTTCTTTTTTTGATGTTTTTTATTTTTTTTGTTGGGATTTCCGTTCTGTGTTTTTAGTGGAAATCGTTTGGGCTGTTCATTTAATTTGTGGGCAGGATCCATATCGTTTTGGTTTGCCTAATGGAAAGGACATAACGCGACTTTGCTTGCATACACAGAGAGAAAAAAGTTTTACTCAAATTAAGTTTGAAAAATCTTGATATCAAAACAAAAAATGTTGAAATAATAATAATATTCAGATTTAGTTGAAATAAATACAAAGGTTAATTATATATTTTTAATTGAGCATAAATTGTACTTAATTCAAGTACGTTTTGAATTCACTTTGAAATTGAAAAGTGATAGAATACTTAAATTTTTGA
This sequence comes from Drosophila subquinaria, assembly GCA_037043405.1. Taxonomy (NCBI): domain Eukaryota; kingdom Metazoa; phylum Arthropoda; class Insecta; order Diptera; family Drosophilidae; genus Drosophila; species Drosophila subquinaria. The sequence continues at coordinate 83,018 of JBAMBL010002211.1, read as the reverse complement.
ATTTTACAAAATTGTGCTTGAAATACGATTGATATTCTTGATTTAATTTTGATGTTAGCGCTCATTTTAAAATGTAGGGTTTTAAGTACAAATTACGAGAATTTTTTGTTTTGTGCAAACTTCAATTCGAATCCAATTAAAAAAATTCTCTGTATAGGTACTTTCAGTGTTGCCATTTCAGCTATTTTGTAGCTAAGCATGGCAAATTTTGTAATTGCAAAGGTTTGAAAAACTACAGAAATACATACAAATAGCTAAAAAGGCGGTTATTTAAAGCACTTGTTATAAGCTTTTTAGGTTTTTCCTTTTAAAATTTGATTGAATTTTTAAAATTAATTACAAAACTTACACAAAATAACATTATTTTTTTGATATTTCTTGCTTTTTTTTAAAATTGATTTTTTAAAATAAATTGCAAAACTTTTACAGTGAAACTGTAAATTTTTTAACAAACTTTTTTTTTTTTTTTAGATATTTTTAGCCTGTTTTTAAATTGTTTTTTAAAAATTGTGTTCAGAAACTTTAATCCAAATTTTAGGTTTTTCTTTTTAAAATTTGATTAAATTTTAAAAATTAATTACAAAACATATATAAAATAACTGTAATTAAAAACAATTTTTTTTTTAAATTTCTTGCTTTTCTTAAAATTGATTTTTTAAAATAAATTACAAAACTTTTAAAGGAAAACGCAAATTTTTTAACAAACTTTTCTTTTTTTTTTTAGATATTTCTGGCCTGTTTTTAAATTGTTTTTTTAAAAATTGTGTTCAGAAACTTTAATCCAAGTCCAAGCTGCTTTTTTTTTTTTTAACCCTTGCAACACTGTCCGCAGGTTTACTAACATGTGGACACTTCGTGGAAATGTTTTGTAGCTTGTTTCTAGTTTCAATAGAAAGTTCATTCATTTTTCATTTTTTCAATTTTCACTTACATTAATTTCATTTTGTTATTCGGTTGTTTGTTTGTTTGCTGTCTCATGTTGGTTTTTCATTATGTCGAGTACTTACAACATTCATATTTTTTTGTAGCTGTTGTTGTTCCTTAACGTTGTTGTTTTTTCTCTTTCCAGCTACATTATACTATAGTATAATATATATTTGATGTAATTCGAATTCTTATTGTTAATGTTATTTCTTTCCTTGTTGTTCATGACGTTGGTTTCTTTTATTTTCGTTTTATTCTAGTCATTATTTTGATCAAATGGGTTAAATTTTAAATATTTTTGTTATTTTTTTACACACAGAAAAAGAAATCCGGGATATTTAGCCCAAATTCAATCCGAAACGATGTCAGAAAAGGGGTTGTTTCGGATTTTCTTAAATTTCAATCCCGAATTCAATCCTGAAATTCTTAAAAAAAATAAAATAAAATTTGTTTTAACTTTTTTTTTTGTTTTTTTTTTTTATTTTTAAACTTTTTTTATTTTATTTTTCTTAATTTATTTTTTTTTGTTTTTAAATTTTTAAACTTATTTTAAAATTTTTAAAAAAAAATTTTTTTTTTTTAATGAAGGGAATGTTTGACTGCAATTGTCTGGGGGAATCGAACACAGGTTTTTTTCAAACAGGTCGGCGACTCTAACCACTGACCCACCGGACCAGGTGAAATGAGAGAGGCCGAGAGAGAATCAAGTAATTTGGGCTTATTTTCCCATTTTAATCCCGATATAGACTTGATTGTTCAGCTTTAGCCCTGAAAACATACTTAAAAAATGCAGGCTTAAATTAAGTATTTTAGGTTTGATTTTAGAATGGCTTTTTTTTATCTGTGTACTAGAATATAATGCTTTCCCTGTTTTAACAATTATTTTTATAAAAAACGAAAAATTCGTTTTAAGTTTTTTAGTTAAAAGAGAACTTGACTACGGGGTCTCCACCAGTCGAGCACACTTACTCGCATTCGCTGTTCAGCGATTTCGTAGCTAAATCTCTGGCTTAAGCCACAAACGTGTCAATCTGAATCGTAAACTGACCACGACAACAATGTGAATGCCAATCTGTGTGTGTGGCAACAAAGCAAGCATCACTGTGGTGGCAATGCCATTGGCCAAGTTAAGACAAGGCCACGCATCTGGCTTTGTGACCTAAGCCCAGAATAACAGTCTCAATACCAGTTTTTTTTTGTTGCACAATCAAAATGTCACTTTATTTTGGGCAAATTTCACTTTGACTAGCTAGTTTTGGAAACTCTTTAAATTTCTGGCATAGATATTTTATGCTCTTAGGCTCTTACCACCAAATACCAAATATATATATAAATACCAAATATGTATATATTTAAATATATATATTTATTTTGTACTTTTTTCAGTCATCCTATGAAATTTATCTAAAAAGCTTAAAAGTATGCAACGCTTTTTTAAGTATCAAATGTATTACATCTTTGCTTTTGCTGCGAATTGATCTGTGGCACAGCGAAATGAAATTGAAGTGAAATTCAAGCGAAAGCGATTTCTGTGGCATCCCTGATAGATTCTACATTGTTATAATTCACTTTTTCCATATTTTTGATAATTTTCTCAAAAATTGACTTCCAAAATGGATCGTATGTATTCCAACGATTACACTGAGTAAGATAGTAAGATTGTAGCATGAACCATTTTAATACATATAAATGCATTTAATGTTTAATTTATAACAAGCTTTTCAAGCCGTTTTTGATATATCGAATAAAATTTGATGGAAAAATTCTTGTTACAAACTAGGTGAAAATCTTGTCACGTTCGCGATTACTAATAAAACTTGTAAAATAAATAAAATAGTTGTAATATATCAAATTAATTCCTATAAATGAAAAACTACATTATATTATTTTGGCTTAAGAGTATTTTCATTCAAATTACTCGCCACATTTCGCTGACTTTCGCCTTTTTCAAGATGAAGTCAAAAAAGACTTGCAATTTTTGTCGCGTTCGCGATGCATTGTTTTCTATAAATAATGAGAGAGCGACAACTCCACAAAGCTTGTCTTGAATAATAGAAATAAATAGGATTAAACAGGTAAAAAAACAGTTTTGAAAGTGAAAATTTTTGCCATTTTTTATTTTAAAACGTACAAATGTCGCGTTCTCGATCCTGGAAATAACCATATTCAATTGGTTGTAATCTCTGCTTTTCCCCTTCTCTGATTACCCTCCTGCCATTTCTGATGTACGACATTCAATGCCATTGTCCGTTCCATAAATCAAACACACAGCTGAAAATGCTACTGTGGCAGCTGTATTAAATTCGCGTAGTGTCCTTGCTCTGAGACTCCTTAAATGCCCACAAAACGGATTGCGTATTGAGGTTAAGGATGCAAACGCAACGGGTGGCAAGGCGGTGGGGGTTGAAGGGTGCTTTTAAGGACAAATCTCAGCGTGAGAGGCAGCGATTTGAAGCGGGTAAATCATCGCCAAAGTCATGCGAGTAATCGATAAAAACAATTAACATAACAAATCATCACGATACGAGTATATGCCCTTCCATTTCCAATGGAATTCATGCATGAATTCATGCGCCCATTTCTCTATTCGGTGTTTATTTTGGTCAGGTAACAGGTGACGAACTAGACAGAGCTGACATAAATTAAAAAAACAAGCCAAATTACTAGTGATTAAGGCTCGCGCTGATGGTGACTTTTTTAGTTATTGCTCGCACTTTTGGTGACTATTGTTGTAGACAATGATTCGATTGAATATTTCATGTTCAACGCTGATTTAGTTTATTTTAGTTTAACTTTTAAGTAAAATTTGGCAAGAAAAAAGCCAGATTTGGCGTGGAAAAGACAGATTTGGCGGGGAAAAGCCAGATTGTGCGAGATAAAAGCCAGATTTGGCAGGAAAAAGACAAATTTGGCGAGGAAAAAGCCAGATTTGGCGGGAAAAAGTCAAATTGGCGAAAAAAGCCAGATTTGGCAGGAAAAAAGCCAGATTTGGCGATGAAAAGCCAGATTGTGCGAGATAAAGTTGTTTCAAGTTAGTCTATATCATTGAAGAAACTTCTTAAAATAATGTTCTTAGCTCACACTAAATATGGTGCAGGGTATTGCCTAGTCAAGCACGCTCAGCTGTTGGGCTTGAGATAAAAGTGCGGGTAAGTGCAAAAAATGCTTTTCTTTATACCTGTTACTTAAAAAAAAAAAGTAGAAGGGTATATTGTATTCGTTGAAATGTATGTAACAGGAGAAAGAAGCATCTACGACCCTATAAAGTGTATATATTCTTGTTCAGCATCAACAGCCGACTCGATATAGCCATGTCGATATAGTCTGCCCGTTCGCAAACGCACAATTTTAAAGATATTCGGCAATTTTTGCAATTTAACGTTAACTACCATTATTAGCTATCATCCTACTTAATCTCAAAAAGATCGGACAAATAGAAAGGTTGTAATGGCTGTTTTAAGTAAGCTGCCTAAAAGTATGCAATAAAATTTTTTTTATGCATATTTAAATAAGTAACGGGCATCCTGTAGTCGGGAGCCTTTCCCACTTGTTTTTTTGATGAAAAATAGCTGCAGTCTCTCACGTACACAACACACACACTCAACACACGCACACACACATATAGATATGGAAGACGACATCATGCTGTTTTGTTAAATGTTTGTTTGTGAAACATGTTGTGCTGCAAATTCATTCGTTTCAGTTTGACGCTTGTCTGAAAAGACAGTTCGCTTTGCGAGTAGAAAGTTCAGCAGTCTGGCAGGGAAGGGGCAGAAGTTGTGAAGTATTTTATATGCTAATGCGCTTAAAATCATTCAATATGTTGTATGCGTTGTGTTTCATATATGGAGATATATCCATTGCCATAAGCCAAAACTTCTCACACATATCTGCGCGACTTTTCAAATTTTGCGAGCTGTCGCCCGTTGGGTGAAAATGCCAGTCAAAAACAGTCAAAAATATCTGTATAAATATTTATGACTTGGCGCGTGTGCGTGAACTTGTTTTCAAGTCTTTACAGCAAGAGGCGAAAAAAAAACAGTTTGGGTGCTGCAGGTGGTATGCTCGACTTTTAGATGCCCGGTAATCTGTCTATTTATATTAGCGGTGGGCACGAAATCTGAATTCGGGAGCAGCCGCTAGCTCCCAGAGCCCATGCGTGCCCACCGCTGATTTATATAATACTATTTTTTTTAATTATGGAGGCCAAACGTTAAGAGCTAGAAGTTTAAAATTAACGTAGTTAAGACAAATTTATCGCGCAATAAGACATCGTTTAGCTAAAGTCTAACTTTTTCACATCAAATCAGGCTTTTTTCCGCCGAATCTAGCTTTTACCCGCCCAATCGGACTTAATTCTGGCTTGCTAGCCTCCGACTAGCTACTAGATAGACACATTATCTTAAACTTATATGTCAATAAGATGTCGTTTAGCGACAGTCTAATTTTTTCCCGTAAAATCTGGCTTTTTACCGCCAAATCGGACTTTACCCTGGCTTGCCAGTCTCCGACTAGTTACTAGATAGACACATTGTCATAAACATATAAGTCAATAAGACGTCGTTTAGCAACAGTCTAATTTTTTCCCGTCAAATCTGGCTTTTTTCCCGCCAAATCTAACTTAACTCAGGCTTGCCAGCCTCCGACTAGTTACTAGATAGACACATTATCATAAACTTATAAGTCAATAAGACGTCGTTTAGCAAAAGTTTATTTTTTCCCGCCAAATCTGGCTTTTTTCCCGCCAAATCTAACTTTTTTCTCGCCAAATCTGACTTAATTCTGGCTTGCCAGCCTCCGACTAGGTACTAGCTAGACACATTGTCCTAAACTTATAAGTCAATAGCAAAAGTCTATTTTTTCCCGTCAAAACTGGCTTTTTTCCGCCAAATCTGACTTATTTCTGGCTTGCCAGCCTCCGACTAGCTATGCGACATTCCAAAGTTTATATACATAGACATTGTCACAAATTTATAAGTCTATGTACACTTGGACTACTGGGTCCATAACAAAAAAAAAGAAATATATCTTCTGCATATGTGAAAAATAAAACACAAATCGTTTTTGGTCTACTTTCGGTTCATGTCGTTTTTGGTCTGCTCTCTTCGCATTTTGAAATGGGTAAGAAAAGTGAAATAAGATAAATGAGCCAATTTGACTTTACGTGCGTGCCAATGTATATATGCACACACACACACACACACACACACACACACACACACACACACACACACACACACACACACACACACACACACACACACACACACACACACACACACACATGCATACTTATAGAGAAATGTATTGTGTGTATATTTTGCGAGCTGTTTCCCAGTGGGCGCCCTTCAAAGTAGGCAACGTTTTATATTTTCTTTCTTTTCTTTTTAACACGCTTAATGACTTGGCCCGTAGACAGACAGACAGACAGACAGACAGACAGTTGAGCATTTGGAATGTCGAAAAGCATTCGGCAAATCTTAAGCATAGCTTGCTTTCTTAAATACTTGAGGTTTTTATAAATTAACTTCATTTATTTCATTTAATGTTCTACCCAAAAGCAAATTACTTCTTTAATTCCGCTTTAATGGATAAAATGTAATACAATTTTTAGAATTAAACAAATTATTCAATTGTATAAATTATGAATAAACTTTGATTTTTCTTTGAATTTGAAAAAATAAAATGTAACAATTTATTTAACATTATCGCACAATATTAATTGAAGAGTATTTAATAAATAGCAGAAAAATCAAAGCTAATTTTCCCTATTTTATTAAAATACATGTTACCCAATTATGTTACTTTGAATTAGTTTTTTGTTTTTTTTTTTCATTTTAATTCTCTATATTTTGATTTCATTTTTTCCATACTTAAAATTTCATTTACATTTGATGGTGTATTATTTATTTCTATCATTGTTGCCTAGTTACTGATTAATTACATAGACAGAAACTTGCAGTCAAACTGAGGAACTTAGAGCATCTATCTACTTAATAATAAACAAAATTTAATTGTCAAACAAAGTCAAGTTCCAAAAATTTTTAATGATTTTGTCAACTGCCTAAGAGTATTATTGACCTCAAAACAATTTCACATGTTTTTCCCAATGATGCCTCTACAATTCCCCTACGATTCCCTTGTGATTCCCTTGCGATTACCCTTGCAGTCTGTCAAATGTCTGTGTACACATTGTGAATACAAATGTGAATACAAATTTGAATGTGTCTTGAAACTGAAGACGAAAAGCAACACGAAAAGCCATTTAGGCCCTGTTCAAATGTCAATGCACTTTCATCCCATGCTGTGGTAACCATGCAGTTCAAAGTTCTGCCTCCCAAATCCGATATTGATATTTAAATAGACTTTCAGTTGAGTTTCAGTCTGTTTTTGTCTCTTGTCTCCACACAAAATTTGCATTCACGTTGAAGTTGAAATATTGGCAACATTTTTTTGGTAGCTCAACACTTAAAGCTTGTCTGTCAAATAACATTATCATGGTACTAAATAAGTACAAAATGTCACCTTTCAATTCTGTTGCATGTTTTCTGCTGTCATTGCTCAAGCATGTCACTTCGTTTTTCTACTGCATGAGTTTCAATGAACATTTGGCAAAAATGATAATTAAAAGTGACTGTTGTTTTTTTGTGTGAATCAAATTAACAGAACGAAATGTCACTTTTAATACTGTTGTATGTTTTCTGCTGAAAAAAATTGTTAAAAATTGTTATTCCAAGTTGTTACTGCTCAGACACTTGCATTGATACACGTTTCCTATTTAAAAATACATAACAAAAAATGTATTGCATACATTTAGGCCCTCACATTGCTTAATACTTAAATCAGCCGTTATATTTGTTCAATCTTGTTGCGATGTTAATGCTAATGCTAATGCTAATGCTAATGCTATTGCTAATGCTAATGCTAATGCTAATGCTAAAGCTAATGCTAATGCTAATGCTAATGCTAATGCTAATGCTAATGCTAATGCTAATGCTAATGCTAATGCTAATGCTAATGCTAATGCTAATGCTAATGCTAATGCTAATGCTAATGCTAATGCTAATGCTAATGCTAATGCTAATGCTAATGCTAATGCTAATGCTAATGCTAATGCTAATGCTAATGCTAATGCTAATGCTAATGCTAATGCTAATGCTAATGCTAATGCTAATGCTAATGCTAATGCTAATGCTAATGCTAATGCTAATGCTAATGCTAATGCTAATGCTAATGCTAATGCTAATGCTAATGCTAATGCTAATGCTAATGCTAATGCTAATGCTAATGCTAATGCTAATGCTAATGCTAATGCTAATGCTAATGCTAATGCTAATGCTAATGCTAATGCTAATGCTAATGCTAATGCTAATGCTAATGCTAATGCTAATGCTAATGCTAATGCTAATGCTAATGCTAATGCTAATGCTAATGCTAATGCTAATGCTAATGCTAATGCTAATGCTAATGCAAATGCAAATGCTAATGCTAATGCGTAAAATACGTAAAATCTTAAAAACGGGAATAATTAACAAATTTGTATTACACGTGTTATTAATAGAATTTAATTAGAACTATCTATAGTATTAATCAATTGACAGCCACGAGTAACTTTTGATTGTCAGAGTAATAATAGTGCTTATCACAATCGAGCTTTTCCGGCCACGATTCAATGGCCCAAACAAAGTGCAACAGTTTTTCTCTCGCGGCTTAATAAACCCAATCTCCTGACAACAATGCAAGGCTAAAATTAAACCAAACTAATCCAATATTCTATCAATATGGCCAAGGTAAAACTAATTATGAATGAGGGAGAGGAGGAGGGAGGAATGGGAGGGATCTACTATCTTATCAGTGCTCAAGTAAGAATTCTATCAGCAATGAGATAGCACATTTGATCATATAATGCAAATAATACAAAACAGGCAGAAAAAAACAAGTTAAAAGTCACTGAAAACTAAAAAAATGGATTGGATTGAATTTGTAACGTTTTTTTCAACGAGATGTCTGTTACCTTTGGGGCAACTTAGTCTAGTTTGACATTCAGGGATAAATAAACAAAAAAAAATGTTAAAAAATGCATTATTAAACATGACATAATTAATTGGTAATGTTTATATGCTAAAATACACAACAAAATCACAAAGCAAAGGTCAGTAAAAAATTGTCACGTGAATTTAGTTTTATTTTCTTTTTAATTATATATTTTTTTTTGAATATTCCATCATGTGTAACTGATACGTTTTGCACAATTTTTTTTTAATATTGACCTGAATTAATAAGGATTTTAATAGAAGGATGATTAAGGATGATTTTGATAGAAAACTATGACTGAATGCAGAATAAATTTAGGGAATTAATTATCAAGGTATTTTTCAGGGAATTCGGATTATTTTTTGATAAAGTTCTAAATATCTACAGTGGACACTTTCACAAGTCAAATGTCTTGTCAATTTCGGGACGATTTTCTCACAAAAATAAAAACATCTTAAAACAGATTGAAATTAATTTTTTTTTTATAATTTTGTTTGAATATCAAATGGATTTAAATCAGCTATCGGCACCAACACATTCATATGTTTGCATTGCGTTAGTGTGCATTTTTGTTCGCCTAACAGCGACGTAGCAGAAACAAATCGCAACAGCGACGCATACGTGAGCTTACGTGAGCGGCAGCGCAGTAGCTACGCAAGTTTTCTATGCCTACGCATGAAGTAACAACAAAAGGAGGTCTCGTCGGCTGTCAAATCGTTCGGTTTTTCTCCCTTGATGCTTCAGTGCGTGCTTGCTTGTTGACGTGAAAGGTATTGTCGTCTCACTCACACTCACTACGACTCACTACGATGAGCCTTTTCACTCGCACTTATTGTTAGTATAGTCAAGGGAGAGCTTTTTGCCGACGAGACCTCCTTTTGTTGTTACTTCATGTGCCTACGGATCTCATAATTCTGCCGGCGTCGCAGCCATCACACGTACAGAGAGTGAGAATACTTGTGGTCTATAAATAGCACGCTCGGCGGCTTCTGCTCTCACGATGCGCCTCTTCGGTTTCTTGATGTCTCGCGAGTCATCTAATCGGCTGATCCCTTTTGATGTCAGTCGCTGAGCTGCGTTCAATGAGGAGAGAGAAGAGTACAGCGCTAGACTTTTATCACACACTGCAACTGATGCTTTGCTCTCTTTACTTCGCCAACTGTAACGATGCGACAGTTCGAATCTGCTTTCATTTCACTTTTTTCAGTGCAAAGCAGTTAAACGTTTTGTGACTTCGTATTTCGCTGCTACGCACTGTTTGATTGTGTGAGTTTGGACATTACTGATTTAAAGCAAAGACTGAAATACAAATCAGAATTGACTTTTAGTCCTTAACCCACTCTCTTGGCTGATATATCTCTAAGATAAGATAAGTTATGTTTGGTTCCATTCGAATTAAAACAATTCATTTCGCATGCTTATCAAGCAGCACAAAAACAAATATACATAAACACTGCTTAGTATCGTGGTGTGAGCATGTGTGCGTGTACTTTTACCAACACACACATACATGCATAGAAGTTTGCATGTGTCTTAATTATAATTTGACTGATCTATTTGAATGTTATGCGGCACCTTGCGACCGCACAATTTTCCATTACAACCCGAACCAATGGCGGGAAAAACTGAAACAGCTTTTGGGAAAGTCAACAGAGCAACGAGCCCGACTGTGCGAGACCCTGTACTTATATTGTGTAAGAAACGCAAAAGAATAATTTATGTGAATGTTTAAGATATTATTATAAAAAAAAGTAAAAAGAAACCAATTAGAAAAATTAGGGATTAAAACTGTGAGCATAACCATAACCGTTAACCGGTATTAACCGATTGGAATTGGTAAACTTAACTGAAACAAAACCCAAAAGCCGAATTTATTCCAACCGAAATAACCGTTAAGAAACCGATTCATGCATAACGGTCTATTTCGATTCAGTCAAACGTAAAATTAAATCACGTTGTTAAAATATAATCATTGTTTTTAAAGCTAAATTTAATTTTTACTTCTGCCCTAGTTTAATTTATATATTAAGCTCAATAAAAATATCAGAATTTTTGAAATTTTTGAATATTTGTTTTCAGATTTACATATTTTTACATTTTTATAAATTTTGTTTTGTAATTCGCAATCATACCGGTTTCAAAACCGAAATATCAAACAACCGGTAACCGTTACATAACCGATATATATAAATTTTGCGTAACCGATAAGCAGCTTTTTAAAAATTTGTTTCTTTCTTTATTTTTAATTTAAATTAATTATTATTCTTTGACCACGCTTATTTCCGCCTCACTTTCTCACAAACCTAGCAGACCCTGGTCACTTTTTCAAGCACAGGGTCTAACAGAACAACAACCCTCACCAACGAAAGGCATATAAACTAATCAACGACAACATTTTTGGCCCATGTGTTTAAATATACATGAGCACACATGTGCGTGTAAGTGTGTATGCGTGTGTGCGAGTGTGTGTGTGTGCGTCTAAGTGTGTGTGTGTGTTAGACATAAATTAGGCACATGTTGCACCAAAAAAACTTGTCTCTGCTACGCAATTGGGTTAATTCTCGCACCACTTGAGCTGCCTAAAATTGCCTAAGCGGATCTCCGTTTGGGACCAACAAACTATTGATAGCTCGACTACAAATACCCTATCTTTATGGTTTTTTTTTGTTGGGTTCGATTCTTTGATACTTCAAAACAATTTTTATGGCAAAATTTAAATAATCCTCTTAGCCGTTTCTGAAAAATATAGATTTTAGTAAAATTACACCTAATTATTGAATAAATAATGAAAGTGGGCGGGGCACTGAAATGGGCGTTAATCAACGGTCAAACACAAATTTTTGTAATTTTTACTTTTGCAAAATTTTATCAAAATGTAAAAGAAATTTTAAAACTAAAATTATTCCGATACGGCGAGATAAAGTCAGATTTGGCGGAAAAAAGCTAAATTTGGCGAAAGAGTCAAAGTTTAGCAAGAAGAGTTTTGCATACGATTGTTCCTATGGCAGCTATGTTATATAGTAATCCGATGTGCCTGATTTGGCGAGAAATAAAGCCCAATTTGGCGCAAAAAAGGCTAAATCTGGCGAGAAAAAGGCTAAATTTGGTGGAACAGTCCAGATATAGCAAGTAGAATTATTAATAATAAAATGTGCCTGATTTGGCGGAAAGTAAAGTCCGATTTAGCGAGAAAAAAGCCTTAATTGGCGGGAAAAAGCTAAATTTGGCAAAAGATTCCAGAAATGTGACAAGTTTGGCGGCAAATAAAGTTCGATTTGGCGGGAAAAAAACGAAATTTGGCAGACCAGTCTAGATTTTACAAGAAGAGTTACAAAAAATAAAATGTGCCGAATTTGGCGGGACATAAAATCCAATTTTCCAAGAAAAAGCCAGATTTGGTGGGAAAAAAGCAAACTTTGACGGCAAGTCCAGATTTGGCAAGAAGAGTTTTGAAGTACTAAATGTTAATTTGCAAACGATTGTTCCTATGGCAGCTATATGATATATATTAATCCGATTTTGGTCAGGATGTATGAGACAGTTTCAAATATACAAACTGTGAGTTTGGTTGAGATATCTTCAGAAACATAAAAGGTTGTTCATAGTTCAACTTAATTTTATTTGTAATATTTGTTAAAGTATTTTTATACCCAACTGTCACTCGTTGGTAATTAAATGATATAAATGTCACACGCACAGTGCACAGACAGTGCACAGCACTGTAGACAGCAATGCTCTCAGTTGCCCAGTTACCCCATGGGACGAGTGGGCGTAGTTAGTGAGTGTGACCTACTCCAGCTCTTTTTCTCCTGTTTTTTTTTTAGAGAAATAAATCAATAATTAAAGTTAATGCTTAAAGGTTGAGAACTGGCAACATCATTAGCGTGAGTGATTCTCACATGTGCAGTTGCGAGCAGATTAATTGCTCAGGCAACAGAAAAGTGCTGCATATATCACTGCGGACGGCAGTCCGCGCTAGTGACGAAAGCAGCACGAAGGGTGCGAAAGGCGACTAGCATATATACACAGGAAGAATGGAAAATTTGATATGAACGTCCGTTTTTTAATTTTTTACTATTTGAATCAAAAATACGCGTCGAATGACACCTCGATGATCGAAATCCGATTACTGGTTCAAAAAATAATAAATTTTGAAATTTTTGGTGGCCTTTCGAAAATGGGATGAAAAGTCAGTTTGTCTGTTTCTTTGTATCAAAGCGTTGAACTATCTTCCGCTCAAAATATAGAAACGTTTGTTCTACGACTTTTTTAAAAAATCGCTAGTTTAGCGGGAAATCGCTAAAAATCGCTAAAATTAGCATAGCATCCAAACGATAGAAGCTACAGATGCGATCTATATATCGTTGAAAAGGTATTTCGAAGGACTTTTAGGCATAAATTCAAAGTTTTTTCTTTAAGTAAATAGGTAAACAGCTACAGGTGAAATAAGGTATTTTTTCCCACATTTTGTCGGCTTTTGAGAAAACACCGCTAACGATTTTTTTCAATTTTCAATATGTTGTAATTGTAAAATTTTGCGATATATGACACAAACAAATTTACCGATGGGTTCGGAAGATATAACCTATTAACTGAATATATACGGTAAACTTTGAATTGGAATAGGACAGCAACACTGCTCAAAAAAGTACTATTTAATAGGTATGAAAAATTTAGCGCAATGTGATAAACATTTTTTTTTAATAATTCATGTGTAAAATTCATTCATTCATTATTATTCGTCACAAAATTGGATATCAGAAATTTTGGGGCATGAAAATGTTTTCGTCACTAGACTTTTACCTCGAAAAGAGGTTTTTTTTTATGGTATTTCTATACTTTAACATCATTTAAGCCGTACTGAATCAAGTAAGTACATAAAGGACTATTCTAGCACTGTTTTTTACAAAAATATAAATTTTTAAATAACATTCCATACTGTTCAAATGTCAAACGTTTCGAAATAAACAGAGACATTAGCATTATTTATATACTTGAGCTTGATTGATGATAAAATCTTCCCTTTTTGCCCTTAAAAGTCACAGAGACAACCGCAAAATGAACGATAATGATGACACAATATCTTTCAGTTAAATCAGCAAAATGAAAATCGTTAAAAGTACAACAACAGTTGGATATACATATATTTAGTAGTACTCGTAATAGGTTTATGTTTGTGATTGAATTTTGTGGCATTCATTCAGTTTTATTCACATAGAATGCGAGAGGGCCTCGCACAGTGGTAAATTCTGTCAATTTGCTGGTGAAAAATTGATAGCCAAATATTGATGTTGGGTCTATTTTTTAAAATTTCTTTAAGATATGTATTAGTATATAATTAATAAAATGTTACTAGCAAAAATATTTTTGAAAAAAATTTTTGGCAGTCACTCTTAGAATTGTTTGAAGAATTTTTCTGGATCAAACATTTTTTTTAAAAAATCTAGGAAAAAAGTTGAAAAATTGACATTTTAAAATTCTAAATTTTCGATGGGTACTTAATGGTTGAATGAAATTTTTGCATCATTAGAACGGGATTTAATTGAATAAAAGATTAATATAAAAAACCCGCATCAAAACATCTTTATTATACCCAAATTTGACAAATTTATGCTGTATGAAGACATTAGTGGTTCACTGTACATAATTTATACATTATTTTAAGGCGTTCTGTAGGTCAGACATTTTTTTTTCTATTTTTAGTTTGCATGTTTCTTTAGCTTATATCAAAATGCCAAAAGCCTATCCCATATGGGATAGCAACTCATAGTTCTGTCGGCGTCGCAGCCGACACACGTACAGAGAGTGAGAACAAGGTGGATTTACTATTAAGGTGACGTTGTCCGATGTGGTGAGGCTACAATCATTTTTTCACCTCTCTCTCTCCGCTCTCAGAGAGACAAGCGCTAGAAAAAGATGGCGAACGTTTTACGTTCTGCACTCTTCGTTTGTTATTGTTTTAGCGGACAGAAAAGGAAATGTTTTCGCAAAATAATTAAAATGATTTAATTTAAAATTATTCATAATATTTTAATTCATAATTATTCTTTTCATTGTTTTCTGTCTACGAGTTTATTCGTAAAGAAGAAGACAATAAAAAAAACATGCGACACACAACCTCTTTCGACAACGTTTGCAGGCATACTGTCAAATGTTTGTACTCCCGAAAGAAAGCAGCTGTGGTGACAACGTCACCTACTTAGTAAATTCACCTTGAGTGAGAATAGTTGTGTTCTATAAATAGCACGCTCGGCGCTTTGCTCTCTCACGATGCGCCTCTTCGGCTTCTTGTTCTCTCACGAAGCATCTGATCGGTTGATCCTTTTTGATGTCAGTCGCTGAGCTGCGTTCAATGAGGAGAGAGGAGTACAGCGCTAGAATTTGATCACACACTGCAACTGATGCTTTGCTCTTTTTACTTCGCCAACTGTAACGATGCGACCGTTTGAATCTGCTTTCATTTCATTTGTTCAGTGTAAAGCAGTAAAACGTTTCGTTAACTGCGTGTTTCGCTGCGTGTGAGGAGATTTATGAGGAGAAGCAACCACTGTGCGTCGGACAGACAGACAGACAGACAGTTGAATCTGTGAAGAAGTCGCTCCATCTGAAGCTAAAGTTGCCTTTGTCCGACTCGGCGCCTCCATTCAGCATTTTTCATCCTTTTTCCGCCCTTCCGTTTTCCTTCCTGTTTCACTTAGTCCTCAGTCCTCAGTGCGTTCTGTTCGTCCGTCCGTCTGTCTGTCTGTCGGTTGCATCGCATCCAACTTGCGAATAAAATGTGAATGAGAGCTTTTCGTGTGCTTAAAATGTGCACCGTCTACTGTGGGCGAAAGGTAAAATTACTTGTAATACCCTGTAGAAATGGGAATGAGCTATGATGTTTCTATTGCTAAGTTAATTCAATTAATTTTATGCATTTTTTGTAGTTTTTATCATATAGTGATAAAACGATTTGTGCTACCCTGTAGGCGAGAAAATGGGGTATGATAATCTTGACATTTTTAAAGAAAAAATTAAAGTAAGAATTATTTTATCCAAACATTTCAAAAATATATGTCTATATATTTTTTTTTTTAAGCTTTTAATTAGTTACGTGTTGATTTTTGTTATTCCTTGAATTTTTAAATCAATAAATTTGTTTAATACGTAATTTTTGAATTAAGACTCATTGAAGATTATGTTCCAATTATGATTTTATAGTCAGTGACTTACAAAAGTGGTGATTGGGAGCACAACAACAACATGTACAATAAAAATCACTAAAATAAGCAAGAAATTGACATAAAAAACTCACACAATCAAACATTGCGTTTGTGTGCGTAGCAACGAAACACGAAGTCACAAAACGTTTTACTGCTTTACACTGGAGCTGTCGCATAGTTGCTGTTGGTGACGTAAAGAGAGCAAAGCATCAGTTGCAGTGCATGATAAAAGTCTAGCGCTGTACTCCTCTCTCCTCATTGAACGCAGCTCAGCGACTAAAGTCAAAAAGGACCAGCCGATCAGATGCCTCGTGAGAGAACAAGAAGCCGAAAAGGCGCATCGTGAGAGAGCAAAGCGCCAAGCGTGCTATTTATAGAACACACGTATTCTCTCTATGCATGTGTATCGGCTGCGACGCCGGCAGAACTATGAGCTTTTGTTATTTTGGACACCACTGGTTTAAGTTGCAGGATATCTCTGGGTCGAGCACGCTCGATATTGTTTTACCTGGACTTTTAAATGCAAGTCGAGGCAAGGACTGCAAATGAAGTGTCACACACAGATGCCTGACAGATGCTTGAGGCAAGAAGAAGATGAAGCGAAAGAGAGAAATTGTGAATGTGAAATGAGAATGATAAAAATGTGAATGAGGCGTCGTCGTGCTGTCTGTGTGTGTGTGTGCATTATTCTCAAATTAATTTCAATTAAAATACATTTCGCGCTTTTCAAGGAAACCATCTGGTTATCTCCGCTTTTCCGTGTAACTTGTACTTAATAATGGACAACCTCATGGTATTTCAATTAAGCAGCGGGCGAAATTCAAGGAAAATCCTATGGCTCTAAAACTATGGCCGCAATTTTAATATGAAATGAAATATTGCAAATTAATTCACAACTAAATGCAGCTAGAATTATTTATACGCTTTGAAAAAATCATTAAGGAAATAGATAATGCAGCAGATAAAAGTTAATAATTTATAAATCTTCTATAAGCTATGAATAACTCATATCTCAATTATTTTCCATGTTTAATAAAAGTTCGAGATGCAATTTTTAGTAAACTTGTGTCAAATATTATAAATTTCGTGTGCCAAATCTTAAAATTTATTGTGTTCTACTCTTTACTTACAAAATAAGTAAAAGGGTATATTGTATTCGTTGAAATGTATGTTACAGGGAGAAGGAAACATCTACGACCCTATAAAGTGTATGTATTCTTGATCAGATTGAAAGATATTCGGCTATTTTTGCTATTTAACGTTAGCTACTGTTATTAGCTATCATCCTACTAAATCTAAACAAGATCGGACAAATATAAAGGTGGTAATGGCAGATTTAAGTTTTTAAGCAAAGTAAGCGCATAAAAGTATGCAATAATTTTTTTTTTAAATCAGTAACGGTTAACCTTTGTTTGTCAACTCGACCATAGCCTTTCCCACTTGTTTACTTTAAGGGTTCTTTTCTGTTTTCGTTTCCCTAATCAAACTAAAGTAAATTGGCACCACAATGTCGTCTTCTGCATCGTCGACGAGGCGTTGAACACACTTAATGACTCTGCTCTTTGTGATTTTTATATCGCTTTCAATATGATGACTTTTGTTCCGTTTTCCATGCTTTAATTGAAATTTGCCCCGCATAGAAATGTTAACATTAACGGTAACTGATCCCAACCAAACCAAAGCTCTGCCTCTCTCCCTCTCTCTCTATGTCTTGCTCTGCCCATCTCTTTCTCTCTCTCCAATTGCAGTCAGCATTTTGTAATCAACACTTGTTGCAGTTTGACAGCCGCGTCAGTCAATCAACTCTGCTCGCATTTGCAATGCTAAGATGTGGGCAGCAAGTGGGCATGGTCGGGGGTGTGTGGGCGTGGCAATGCAGTCTAGACTGCAGCACGCGATTAAAGCAAATTACGAATTGTTGTGTGATTGTGATTGTGATTGTTATTGTGATTGTGGTGTCGTTTCTTTAGCTGCTTCTTTAGGCAGGTTCAATGAACTTGAACTTGAATTTGATGAAAAGCAATGAAAATTATGAAGACAGAAATTAGAAAGTAAATAAAAACGGTTTTATTTATAATAATTTATAATTTATAATAATTATAAAACCAATATAACAAATACACTCCGTTTCACTTGAATAGCACACTCCATACACTCAATTTCCTTAGTCGATATCTTTGAACCAAATAAAAAAACACTATTGTTTTAAAGTTTCTATTTATAGTGTGATAAATATTCTTCATTATAAAAATGAAAAAACCTAAATAAGTTCAACAGTTAATATAAAATTAACTTAAAAGCCAAAAAAGTATAAAAATAACTCACAAATTCTGTTTCACTTGAATAGCACATTTTTTAATTAAATATATTTAACAACGTTAAACTTTAAGATTATTTTTTTTATTTATTTATAAAAGGTTTATCTGCAAATATCTATTAGTTTTGTAATGTTTTGTGGCTCCTTTGTCCCATATAACCTCGTAAGCCCTATTGGGAAGTGCATCACATGATCTTTTTATGTAATCAAGGGAAATTGTAGCCCACGCCCTCTGAATGCCTTCAATTAACTCACTCTTGGTTGAAAAATGTTTTCCAGACTCAAAAACGTTTCTGGGTAGCCATTCCCATTCCCATTTCCAACATTTTCTATTATATTCTGATCCGGCGAGTATGGTGGCCAGTTCAGAATGGTAACATTTCTAGCTTCAATGAAGGACTTTACAACACTGGCAGTGTGTCTTGGGGCATTGTCGTGTTGGAAAGCTCATGGCCTATGATTAAACAAATTTTCGAATGCGAAAAAGCATTTTCCAAAACTCCTTAGTACTATTTTACATTAATATTTGAACTTAGGAATTGGAGTTCACAAGTACCATAGTAAGATATGGCTCCCCAAACTAAAACCGCGCCCACTCGGCTGTGCAAACGCTCCAACAGATGAGTCTCTTTCCTTAAATCATGTAAATAATAGTTAAAGCCGTCTGATCCTTTCAAATTAAAGTTTATTTCATCAGAAAAGCCTACATGATACCGCTCCTTGGTCCATGAGATATTACCGAGGCAAAAAGTCAATCGAGCTTCTTTACGTGTGGGGTTGAGTGGGGTTTTTTTTTTTAAATTTCAAACGTTTAAGGTGTTCCGCTTCGAAATAACCCTCATTACGGTAGTTTCTCTCGCATTAACACCTGCATTTGACCTGATCTTGTCCACCGAACCATGAGAATTTGACGCTTGCCGTAGAATCAACCGCTTGTCTGTATTGCTAACAACACTACTTGTGCGTCCCTTCATATTTTATCCATAGTTTGGATAATTATTAGTAAAATTGTATATAACTTTTCTGCTTCTTCCTATTTTTTTTCGGTATTTTGATCACAGAAAGGTCACAATCAATATAGCTTTTTATTTGGACCTGATCTTTGTTACTTAGTGCTGATCCACGGTCCATTATAACATTAAATTTTCAAATTATATATAAAATGCACAAATCAATTTAAAAAAATGTATATTTTAATGATCTTGGCAGATAAAATGAAATTAAGTCTAAAATGTGCTATTCAAGTGAAACAAAAATTGCGCTATTTATTGAATCAAATTCAGAAGAAATTATCGCAAAAATATAACGGTACATTTCCAGGTGTCTAATTTTTGTTGAAAGAGGATAAATAAAGTGACAAATAAAATACAACAACAATCAATAAATAAAATTAAGCAAATACTTAAAGATGAGCACATAATAATGAACAAATTTAGTGTGCTATTCAAGTGAAACGCAGTGTATGTAATCCAGTGGTGTTCATACTGCGCTTTTGTGCGTAGCAGCGAAACACGAAGTAAACAAAACGTTTTACTGCTTTACACTGAAAAAATTAAATGAAAGCATATTCGAACTGTCGCATCGTTACAGTTGACGAAGTAAAGGGAGCAAAGCATCAGTTGCAGTGTGTGATAAAAGTCTAGCGCTGTACTCCTCTCTCCTCATTGAACGCAGCTCAGCGATTGACATCAAAAAGGATCAGCCGATTAGATGCCCCTCGAGAGAGAACAAGAAGCCGAAGAGGCGCGCCGAGCGTGCTATTTATAGACCTCACGTATTCTTACTCTCTTTACGTGTGTCGATTGCGACGCCGGCAGAATTATGAGTTGCTAACTCATTGGATAAACTTTTGGCACTTTGGGCACTACTGGTCGAAACAAAAAAAAAATGTGCGTAACAGGCAGAAGGAGGCGTGGCAGACCCCATAAAGTATATATATTCTTAATCAGCATCAACAGCCGAGTTGATATAGCCATGTCCGTCTGTAAGAGCGCCTAGATCTCAGAGACTATAAGAGCTAGAGACTCCAAACTTGGTATGTAGGTTCGTCTATATTGCAGGCAGATCGATATAGCTCCCATATGAACAATCAGTTGAAAATCAAGTCTTAGTATGGAAAACTGTTTTGCTGTTTGAGATATTTCAACCAAACTGACAGAATATGGGCATTTCCATACTCGCGCACGGGACATTCGTACACATTCAAAGTAAAAAAACGGTAAAAAGGAAACGGTTTTTTTTTCTGATGAAGGGCTTAACATATAGCATTTGATTAGCTCTTTCATTTATGCAAAGAGTGATTTTGGGTAATTTTTCATTTTAAAAATAATAGAAAAATTCAAGTGATTCGCACGGGACACAAAACGGAAGTGACTTGTGAGGTCAACCAATTCAAACGCCAATTTCAGCGAATCCAGAGGCAATATTTTAATGCAACTTATTTTTAACTCTTGTGCATTGATGCCTCTTAAAAATGGTTATGATTTTTTTCAAAGATGACTTGCACTTTTTTTTTAATTCAATTTGACGTAAATTCGCACGGGACATCGCGCACGGGACATTTTTTACCATCACTTTTTAATGTTCTTTCTGTCTCTCTATTTAAAAATTATATGTCCAAAACAGCCCGAAAAACTTATTTAAATTAAATTTTGAATATATTTCTTTGAATTAAAATGGTTCATGTTACAATTTTACTGACCTACTAAGTGTAATCGTTAAAATACAAACGGTCCATTTTGGAAGTCAATTTTTAAGAAAATTGACATAAATATGAAAAAGTAAATTTATTCCAATGTAGAATCTATATGTTCATCCTATTGAATTTTTTCCAGTGTATACTGCTTAAATAAATAACTTAAATACATTTCTGGAAGAAAATTTCAAAAGATGTGAATTTTTGATCAATTTTACGTTTTTGGCCGCGGTGGACCTTTCTGTGGAAATGCCCATATGCATAAAAGATGGTCCCATACATACTGACCAAATTTGATTGAAATCGGATTACTATATCATATAGCTGCCATAGGAACGATCAGTCCAAATCAAGTCTTAGTATGAACATCTTTTTGTTGTTTGAAATATCTTTATAATAAGTACGGGGTCTCCGACAGTCGAGTACCGCTCGATTGTAGCACCGCCGACTAGTTTTAATTATCTTCTTCTTAACAAATAAGCTCGAGGACAGAAAACAATTAATTAAATTTCTTGAAAAACATTGTTTTTATAATTTATTTTGATTTATTTAGTTTTTTTTTTATTTTGCGAAAACAATTTCTTTGCTGTCAGCTTAAACGATAACAAACGAAGAGTGCAGAACGTAAAAGCTCGCCATTTTTGTTAGCGCTTATCTCTCTGAGAGCGGAGAGAGCGAGGTGAAAAAGAGAGACGAAGTCACTTTTATATAAATACACCTTGAGATAGACTTTTGACTTTAAATGCACATTTTTAACTTTGATTTAATTAAACTTTCCACAAGTACAACATCAATGCTCTTAAAGGGGTTTTACTTCTATCTACATCAGCTATCGGCACGGCCCTATCTCGATCTCATAGGAAATTTTCGTGGCGACTGCGCTGCCGCTCACGTACAGTAGAAAAGAGCAACGAGCCTTCGTGTGTATTCGACAATGCGACTTCGGCTCTTGTTGTCTCGCTTTTTCAACAAAGCGAAAACGAAAACGTTTCGGCGTCGGGCATGTTCGTGCGTTTGCTACACACACAAGCGCACTGCAAAACGTTTGAGTGTCTGCGTGCCGATCACTGATCTACATACATATCTATGTATATATGTAGCAGCCTACGCCTTAGTTTCTGCCTCTCTCTCTCTCTCTGCCTCTCCCTCCCTATTTCTTCCTCTTAATCAGCTGCATCTAAAATTTGACTACAGATTACTGTAGCGCACTATCAATTGACATTGCAGCTTTGGCGTCTGTGTGTGTGTGCTGCCAATCATCATTTCATTTCATTCCAATTCAATTCATGACACATCGGGAAGCCTCTCAAAATGCGCTGCTTTGTCCCGTCCTTCAATGCCGCGACATTCCTCGACTCGCAGAGTTGACACGTGTGTCTCTGGCTCCAATTACAAGCAGACAGCGCCATGGGTTGCCTGGTTATGCGACAGCTGGATGCTGGATGCTGGATGTGGGATACTGAATGCTGGATAGTTGCACTAATAATTATCGCCAATGGGTACTAATTAGCGACTGCCTTTAATTAGATCCTCAGCTCACGGAGCTTCTCTTATTTCCGCATATTTTTTTTTTCGCCCGAATTATGAAATTCCCTTTTATTTTCGAGTTACCAAATGTAAAGATATATGTAAGTTTTGAGTTGCATAATTTTTAAATCCAAATTACATGCTTCCTGGTTATACCCTGTGCCCATTGAAAATGGTCACAAAGGGTATATTCGATTTGTGTGATGTATGTAACGGCGGCGTTAAATATTTATGTTTTATTTGCTCACATAAATATTACTTATTTTATTTAAACCAATGTTCTTTTTTATGGAGACTGGCACAGGGTATCTTACAGTCGAGCAATCTCGACTGTAGCCGCACCTCCCCGCTAGCGAAAACACGCAGTAGATGCTCCTCTAAAGCTCGCGGAAGCGGCGACTTTTTGATATTTATTGCTCGCTTATTTGTTGGATTTGCAAAAAAAAATTAAATTCAAATGTCTTTTCACAAAGTTATTCTGCTTATCGGTACATATAATACATCAATGGAAAGATAATGAAGTGTAGATCTAATATATATGCTGATTTATGAAATGGGATCTTCCGTTCAAAAGATATACATATCAATTCGATTCTTATTTGCAATATTAACAATTAAAGTTGTAAAATAACTTTTATTTTTAATTTATATTTGAAAAATTGCGAATAAGAGTTAATAAGTAACTTTTAAATAATTGTCAAAATACACAGAAAAAAAAATTCCGGGATATTTAGCCCGAATTCAATACGAAACGATGTCAGAAGTGGAGTAATCTCGGATTTTCTTGCACCAAGTATGAAATACTTGATTTTTTCAATCCCGAATTCAATCCTAAAATTCTTAAATTCAGGCTAAAAAACTTTTATTAGAAAAATGTTATTTCTTAAACTTTTTTTTAACCTTTTTTTTTTTGTTCTTTTTTTAAATTTTTAAACTTTTTCTTTTTTTGTTTTTTGTTAACATTTTTTATTTATTTTTTTTTTTAACTATTTTTTTTAAATGAAGGGACTGTCTGCAATTGACTGGGGGAATCGAACCCAGGTTTTTTCAAACAGGTCGGCGACTCAAACCACTGAGCCAGCGGACCAGTTGAAATGAGAGAGGCCGAGAGAGAATCAAGTAATTTGGGCTTATTTTCCCATTTTAATCTCGATATAGACTTGATTGTTTAGCTTAATCCCGGAAACATACTTAAAAAATGCAGGCTTAAATTAAGTATTTTAGGCTTGATTTTAGAATGGCTTTTTTTTTCTGTGTACTTTTTTTGTTTTTTAATTTTTATTATAAAAATTTAAAATAGTTGCTAAAAATAATTGAAAACATAAAAATTGAAAATATAAATGTATTCTTTTTCTGGTTAGTCCTTTGAAAAATAGCGCATGTGTAATTTTCTCAATGTTCCTGTAATTTTTTCAAGTGTTTTATTTTGAATCCGACTCATAACTCTTATTTGCGTTCCCAATTTGTATATTTGCTCAACGATTTGACTAGAATTTCTTGGTATACACATGTGTGTGTCTTAAAAAGACATTTAGATGACGAGCTCGCATGCGACGAGGTGGCCGAGAGGTTAAGGCGTTGGACTGCTAATCCAATGTGCTCTGCACGCGTGGGTTCGAATCCCATCCTCGTCGAAGGAACATTTTTTTTAAATTTAAATATAATTTAATTTTTAATAGTATTTAAAAATGTAGGAACACATTTAATAAATTAAAATTAAAAAAAAAATTAATAATATTTCTTTATTATTATTTATAAAAAAAAAGTCATCGGCTACGGTTTTACGATTTGAACAGTTGAACAGAAAACACGCAGTCCATGCTCGATTAAAGCTCGCGGAAACGGCGACTTTTTTATATTAATTGCTTGTAATTATGTAATTACGATTACAATATACAATTGTACATTTGTTCTACGAGTTGACTTTGATTTCTTTGTATACACACTATATGTGTGTGTATTTTTGGTGCGTGCTTTCGTCACTAGCGTGCACTGTATGAGTTACAATGCGTAGACGTGTGTTGAGTATTTTGTAAACTTGATTTTATTTTTTGGTCTTGTACTCAAACAAGTTAATGATGATAATGATACTGATAATACTGATGATGACGTTTAAGTAAGCTATTAAGGCATTTGTAATGACAGAGATAAAGTTTTATGACCAAATTGAAGCGTTAGCCCCAAACAGAAATCGAATTTCGTGCAAAACTTTCGTTTATATTGCTCCAGTTGCGAGTGGGCGACTAGCAGATACCCTGCACAAATGCTAACTGGTGACAAAATCAATATAAAATTTAAAAATATAAATTATAGAAAGAAAAAAATGATTTGTTGATTTTTAGCAAAAATATTTAAAAAACAAATATTTTTATGTTCTGAATAAAAAAAATTATGAAATAAAATTGAATAATTAACGAATAACCTTTATTTTAAATTATTATTAAAAATTTAGAAATTTGTTAAATAAGCTTTATTTTATTCAAAAAAAAAAAGTTTGTTTTTAAATTAATTTTAATCATTTGCTTCAAAAAAAAGAAAACATTTGCTAAGTTTACTAAGATGAATACAATGTAATGCACAGAGTTCCAACTTATGTTACTTATTGCCAATGAAGATAATAATGATTGACTCATTTGCACAACCTGCCAAGTCCCTTCCCTTTTCGAAGTCCCCCCTAAATAATCATTTCATACAATCCTCATTTCTCACACAGAGTACAACACATTTGTCAATCCCTTTTGCGTTGCGTGTGTTCGTGTGTTCGTGTGTGTGTGTGTGCCACGCCCACCTCTGCGTGTGTGTGTGTGTTTTGTTGCTTTTGTTTGGGTTGTTCGCTTTATTCATTCATTCGTTCATTCATTTTTGGCTCGACCATTCATTTCAAGCTGACCGTTTCGCTTCACTTCACATTTGTCCTGTCATGTTCTGTGTACAAATCCAATTTCGTGTGGCCCAGTAACCAAAAGGATTAACGGGCTTATAAGCTTGTGACATGGCTTGTCGGTTTGGTTAAGCATCTAGATTTCAGGGACTACAAGAGTTGGAATAATCATATAATATTACAAAATAATATTTTCGGTTTAAAAGCTAAAAAAATGTGAAATTCTTTTGCCCGTTGTTTTAGATTTTTCCCCTCTGGAAAAAAGCCAGATTGGACTGGAAAAAATGACAGCTATGTCAGAATAATAACCGAATTTGTGTTAGTAATGCCAGATTTGGCACAAAAAAAGCTAGATTGTTACAAAACAACCAACAAAATTATCGAAAAATGTGCAAATTTGTGTTTAAAATTTCTGATTTGGCGCAAAAAAAAATAGATTTTTGCAAAAAGAAAGACAGATTTTTCGAAAAATGTTTAAATTTGGGTTTAAAATGACAGATTCGGCGGAAAAAAGCTAAATTTTTGCAAAGCAAACGACACATTTGTCGGAAAATAGCCTGATTGGTGTCAATAATATCAGATTTGGCGGGAAAAAGCTAGATTTTTACAAAACTAACGACTGATTTTTCGAATAATGCCCAAATTTGTGTTTAAAATGTCAGATTTGGCGGGAAATAGCTAGACTTTTACAAAGTACACGACACATTTGTCGGAAATTAACTAGATTTGTGTCAATATCAGATTTGGCGGGAAAAACCTAGTTTTTCCCAAAACATCGTCTTATTGCATTACGCATTTTTCTCGGATTTATGGTATGAAAATTAAAGTTTCCTAGCTCTTACCGTTTGGGCGCTACAATAATGCGACTGACCAAAGAGTTTCATATTCGTAGCAGTGTTGTCCAAACTCACACAACCAAAGATTATGCTTGTGTGCGTGGCAGCGAAACACGAAGTCACAAAACGTTTTACTGCTTTACACTGAACAAATGAAATGAAAGCATGTTCGAATTGTCGCATCGTTACAGTTGGCGACGTAAAAAGAGCAAAGCATCAGTTGCAGTGTGTGATAAAAGTCTAGCGCTGTACTCTTCTCTCCTCATTGAACGCAGCTCAGCGACTGACATCAAAAGGGATCAGCCGAAGAGATGATTCGTGAGAGAGCAAGTAGCCAAAGAGGCGCATCGTAAGAGAGCAAAGCGCCAAGCGTGCTATTTATAGAGCACACGAACTTTCACTCTCTTTACGTGTGTCGACTGCGACGCCGGCAGAATTATGAGTTTCCATTCCATGGGATAGACTTTTGGCATTTTGTACACCACTGATTCATATAATAACTCTTTTTTTTTTTGTGAGCTTACGAGTGCTGGGCATCTGTTGGTCGAGCATTTCGATTGTAGTAAATTTCTCATTTATGTTTTGCCGTTGTTGTTGTCGTTGTCCTTTTTGGAGCTGTTGCTGTTGTTGTTGTTGTTGTTGTTGACGTTGGCGTGTTGTTTGTTGCAGCCATTGTTGTTAGTTGCCCCTCGCAACGCTCAACTCGAGTAGCACTCAAATTCAGTCTCAGTCTCAGTTTCAGTTTCAGCTGCGATTTTCGCTTTTCATCAGCCCGTTTTACGAGCATTTCTCTTGTTCCTTTTGCATCCTTCGACTTTCCTTTTGCCACTTGATTTTTGGGTTTATTCTGGCATAAATTATCATGACACTCTTGGGTTCTGTTGTATGTACATTATTGACATTGAGTCGACGAAGAAGAAGAAGAAGAAGACAGTCTGCAGCCTAAGTAAACAAAACAATCGACAGCAAATGGAATTCCAAAATGAAAACAACAAATACGAAGCATGTTCAATATAAAGTATATACATTTATTTGCTAAACGCCGAAGTTGAAGTACTCTGAAATCAGCTAAAAAAAAAATAGAGTTAAGAGCACTTGAATTGATGAATTATATAATCAACTGATTGAGTGATTGTCAATCAAACTGCAATCAAAGGAAAGTGACCAAAAATATTTCAATTATTTCACTTTTCAGGCAAATAGACAAATTTTTGTGGTTCAATTTATGCTCGAATTGCTTTTAAACTAATTTTCAAAGTTAACTTAATTTAAACTTAAAGAAATTGTTCGCAGAAATTTCCATTATCACTTTGGTAATGGGCATATTGCGTGTGGTCACGCCCACATTTTCAGCTGCATACAATACACAATTTTCAATTGAATTCTTTTTGAACTTTGAGTTATTTAACACATTTTTTTATTATCTCTTTTAGATGTAGTCTAATGTGGTAAATTTTCATTGCAACATTTGTTATAATTTAAGCTCGTTTCAAATTAAAGTGCTACAAATAAAAATGGAAGCTTTTAAATATCACAACATTCTCAAATGAATCATAGCAATTGAAATATAAAAAAACTGTAATTATTATGATGACTTAATGCTTGTTTAAATACTATAAAAGAGAATTTTTTATTTCATCCATTGTTGTATTAATTTACTTCAGGGGTGCCCAAAGCTGCCTTATCGATGTGCACGCACCAATACAAATAAAAAAATGCGAACGCACACATGAAACGAAAATTTTTTTTATTTCAATGTGTACACAGAAAAACTAGTCGGCGGTGCTACAGTCGAGCGGTACTCGACTGTCGGAGACCCCGTACTTATTATAAAGATATCTCAAACAACAAAAAGATTTTCATACTAAGACTTAATTTGGACTGATCGTTCCTATGGCAGCTATATGATATAGTAATCCGATTTCAATCAAATTTTGTCAGTATGTATGGGACCATCTTTTATACATATTCTGTTAGTTTGGTTGAAATATCTCAAGCAGCAAAAAAGTTTTCCATACTAAGACTTGATTTTCAACTGATTGTTGCTATGGGAGCTATATGATATGGTGGTCCGATCCAAAATCTAAAACAAACTCGATCTGCTCCTAATATAGACGAACCTACATACCAAGTTTGGAGTCTCTAGCTCTTATAGTCTCTGAGATCTAGGCGCTCTTACAGACGGACAGACGAACATGGCTATATCGACTCGGCTGTTGATGCTGATTAAGAATATATATACTTTATGGGGACTGCCACGCCTCCTTCTGCCTGTTACGCACATTTTTTTTTGTGACAAAGTTAATAGACCCCTTTATTTTTTTAAAGTACGGGGTCTAAAAAACACAAGCGTCACACGTTTCACAACGAAGTAAACTTCTTCTTTTTCGGTGTACACAAAACGATAAGACAACAACAAAATACATTCGGATTAGCAAAAGCAAAACGATGCAATGCAATTGTTCTTGTTTTGCCAGCAACGAAAGACGACCGAAAGCGTAATGTGCAAAATTTTTTTGTGTAATTTGCCAATGTGCGCCAGAAGCTTATCAATGTGTATTCTCACACAATTCCCATTTCCCATGTGCAAAACAAAAACAAATGTGCGTCGTGTGCATAGGCGATGGACATCCCTGATATACTTAATGATTTGGGCATCCAAAAATTGTTAAAAAAAAAATGGCTATTTGATAATAATCAGAATTGCAGCATAGAATTCTCATTTATAAACTATTTATTATTTTGTGATTTCGTAATCAAAGTCTTAAAAAATGAAAATAATGCCGTAAATTATGAAAATAATTTGATGAATTTGATTCAAGTATTTGTTTTTTGAAACAATATCTATGAAATATAAATTGGATAACATAGAATGTCCTTTTTTTTGACCCTTAAAAGTGGGTTGCATATTTTGAAGAATGTGAATAATTTTTGAACAAATTAATAGAAACGGTTATTTTTTTTGTTCTTATAAAATTACTGCAAAAAAAAACCTTTTTTTTAATTTTTTTTAAATATTTTGTGCTATGTTTTAAAATTTGACAAAACAACGGGGTTTTTATATTCATACACTGCTTTTCCTCAAATTATTGAAAATATTTTTGGAAATTTCGAGCTCAGGGATCGTAATCATTATGAGAAATATTATAAAAATTACATAGTAATGATTATTAAGGATTTTTAAGGATTTTCTTCAATGATAATGATTAATTTTGAGCAAAAAAAAATAAACTCATAATAATCATTATCAGGGGTGCCACAGACATCGCTTTTGCTCTGAATTTCACATAAATTTGTATGAAATGTAAGTGAAATTAAAGCGAAAGCGATTTCTGTGGCACCCCTGTATATATGATTTTTATTTTTTCACTCAAAAAAACATTTTTTTAAAAAGTGATAGCGTCACAATTTTAAAAATTTTTTTGGGGAGAGCGTTAGGTGACATAGATTTGTTAAATAAAGAGAAATACTGAGAGTATCTTTTACTTTAATTTAAATTCTCTATAACAGCTTTTCATGTATTTAGAAGACGCTTTAGATTCACTTCTTTGGCCGTATCATCATAACGGCGCCTTTAAGAGACTCCGTGTTACTTCGAAAAGTGTTCCAAATGACGCCCATTCCCTTAGTGTTGTTATTATACGTTCCCGTCATGTGGCTGCAATTATTAAAATTTATAAACAACGCTTTAAATCAGCGGTGGGCAGAAAAAAGCAGTCGCTGCTCCCGGAGCCACTGTGTGCCCACCGCTGCTTTAAATATCAAATTAACATTTTATCATACCAGTTATGACAATTTTCGTACCACCAACCGCCAGTGAAATCTTCCGCACAGTTTCCCAACCCAATATCATTATCCCGATCAAATGTGGTAAACTTCATGCCATGACAAATTCGGAGTGCATCACCAGCAGTTCCATTGGCTTTGCCCAGTTTGTGTAATACATAATCTTCTTGCTCGTCGCCAACAGCAAATGTTTCATAAGTCTCGAATGCCTTAGTTCCATTCTGGTCCTCGAGTAGGATATGTAATTCCTGATTCCGTTCAGCAGTAAGTGCGTGTATTTTGTCCAGGCCCAAGAAGAACTCGCCGTCCAGATCGCCAAATCCCTTTTTATACGCACTCCAGTTCTGATTAAAGTTGACGCTGCCATCCATCCTTCGCAGGATAATCGTCCAGCCTCCTGTCCGAGTTGCCGCATCGCAGGCAACTGTAAAAAGTTGACTACTGAAGTTGGGAATCAAAATGTCGTGGATTCCTGTTGTTGTCGCCTCGTTGCAGTTGCGTAAATTCGATTTTTTCATCAGTTCCGTTGCCTTAACAAGTCCATCTATCAATTTTGCCTGTTTCTCCAGCTCCGTTCGAATAGATTGAGCATCAGTTGCCTTAAGAACTCCATTCAAAAACTTTTCCTCACGTTCCTGAATATCCAAGTCCTTAACAAGACCATTTATCAACTTGACGTGACGTTCCTGCTCCGCTCTAAAAAAAACCGTTTAGATTGAAAACATTTCGATTTTCAAAATCTTACCTTAACTCGGATAATTGAGAATTTAGTGAAAGAATTACGTTGGTCTCGTTATATTCCGAAATATGCATTCCATAAGAGAGCACTTAATAGCAAAATATCATATAAATTATTTTCAACAGCATATTGAACTGATCTCTTCTAAATGTCCGAGCAGACTGACTTAATGAAAGAGTTGACTTGTTTTTATAGTTTGGCGATAAAGGTAATCGCATACACTATTAAAATATATACACAGAAAAAAAAATCCGGGATATTTAGCCCGAATTCAATCCGAAACGATGTCAGAAGTGGGGTAATCTCGGATTTTCTTAAGCCATTCATACTTGATTTTTTCAATCCCGAATTCAATCCTGAAATTCTTAAATTCAGGCTAAAAAATTGTTATTAATAATTATGTTTTTCGTTACATTTAAACTTTTATTTTTTAGAACTTTTTTTTAAAGATTTTTTTTTTTAAAAGATATTTATTTTTAAATTTTTTTGTAACATTTTTTTATTTTTACCTTTTTTTTTTTTTTAGTTGACGGGGGGGAATCGAACCCAGATTTTTTTTCAAACAGGAGTCGGCGACTCTAACCATTGAGCCACCGGACCGGTTGAAATGAGAGAGGCCAAGAGAGAATTTTCCTCTCGCGCTCAGCAAATGTGTATTTTCCCATTTTAATCCCGATACAGACTTGATTATTCAGCTTAATCCTGAATACATACTTAAAAATTGCAATCTCAAATTAAGAATTTTATACTTGATTTTAGAGTGGCATTTTTTTTTTGCTGTGTACTTATGTATACGAGGTGGTGAAACATATTTACATAAAAAACGATAAACATAGAAGTGTGTATGCTGCAAAAAAAAAGAAGTGTTTTTTTTTTTTCAATGCGTGCAATTCATTCAAAATCCACAACAACGCGCTCCTTTATTTTATCTCTTAGAGCAGCGTCCATATAATCTAATCTATATACTTTTATCAAAATATATATATCAATATTAGACAGTGAATGCTCTTTGATAAATTCATTAGCATATGTTGAATCGTCTAAGAACTCAAATAATTCAAAAATAAACAAGAATAATATACAGTCATAGGCAACAGTATTTTGACACCATTTAAAGTTAATTCTACTCATAATTTGAGCTTAATTCATTAAATGTTTGGCATCAATGAAAAGTTCAATCGAATTCCTTTTGCATGATATAAAACTTTTCTTAACCCATTAGGTACCCATTGAAATTTTTCGAATTTTTGTAAACTTTTAGCTCTTACCTCGATTAAAAAAAAAAATGTTTTAATGCAAAAAGTTTCTTTAAACAATTCTAATTTTTTATAATTTTTAGAAAATGACAAAAAAGTCACTTTTTCCTAATTTTCATACAAAAAGTGCGTTTTTTTTTGCCATTTTCATAAAAATTATAAAAATACTAGCGACGAGGTTTTTGAAAACATTTTTTTTGCAGTCACTGTTAGAATTGTTTAAAGAAACTTTTGGGATTAATCTTCTTCTTACTTTGGCCCGCTCTACCATCCGATTCCAAGAAAACTTTCGGAGCAGATTCGCGTCTAATTATTTATCTTATAATAAAACCTCTTTACGAGGTAAAAGTCTAGTGACGAAGACATTTTCATGCCCTCAAAATTTCTGATATCCAATTTTGTGACGAATAATAATAGAGTTTACACATGAATTATTAAAAACAAAACTTTGAAGGTACGCCTAAGAGCCCTTTAAACTACCTTTTCAACGATATATAGATCGCATCTGAAGTTTCTATCGTTTGGATGCTATAGGGGTCAATTTTAGCGGTTTTTAGCAACTTCCCGCTAAACTAGCGATTTTTCAAAAAAGTCGTAGTCGTTCAAATAGTGAAATATCTCTTCGCTAGTATTTTATATAATTTTTTTGAAAACTGCAAAAAAGGCATGTGCATTTCTTGCAGTTTTCAAAAAAATTATAAAAAAAAATTCTAGCAAAGAGATATTTAAAAAGTTTTTTTGGCCACCGTTGTATGTTGTTGTTTTTGGAGATATCTCAACTAGAGATGGGCGCGGGCCTCATTTTTCAGGCCCGGCCCGACCCGAGCCCGAAATTCATGATTGAAAAAGGGCCCAAGCCCGCCCGATACTTTTGTTATAAAGCCCGAAGACCGCCCAGCCCGCCCGAAAAATTATAAATAAAAACAAATTTTTTTAAAAATAAAATCTGTTTCCAAATTGGAACTTACCAACCTAGTGCTTCTTTCGCACAAAACACTTCCAGATGTGGCAAATACCCTTTCACTACTGTCAGATTCAAATGAGCGCGTCGTATCAATAATTAAACTAGCTGATTTAGTCATTCGTAAACTTTATCTTTCGAAAATGCAATAGATTTTGGCATGTTCCGGGCTTTCGGGCTTTGAAGTTAGGCCCGAGCCCGGCCCGGCCCGACCCGAAATGAGATTTTTCGGCCCGAACCCGAGAATTTTGTAAAAGGCCCATGGGTCCCGAGGACCGACCCGGCCCGTGCCCATCTCTAATCTCAACCGAACTCACAGATTGAAAATTTTATATTTTCTTTTACATTATATGATCGAATTTGGCATAAATCGGTTCACTAGATCTTATAGACAATTTCGACAGTTTCTTTTAATTTAAAATAAGCATTTCATTTGTATTAAAATCCGAGTTGTATGCTCACTCGAGTATTATGAATGTGCTGCATTCATTTCAGTTTTGGCATTGACCTCCCTTGTGGGCAATGAAAGCGAAAGGAAATTCAACTGAGAGCACGAGTTTTTCACTGTGTGCAATTGCAATTGCAATTAAGATTATACGTTTTCTTGGCTCATCATTCATTTGTCAAGCCATCTGCCACTTGCCACTTGCCACCTGCCACTTGCCCCATATGCCCAATGCACTATGGGCAAATTTGACATTTTTTTTTTTTGAAGAATTAAACAATTTTTCTAAGGGGAAAATAATAAAATTCGGACCAAAATTTAAATTTAATTGCAGTCAATTTTTAAAATGAAATGCTTATAATATAATTGAATTGCATTTTTTTTTTTTTTATATATTGTTAACATTTAAATATAAAAATTTAAGAAAAAACAAAATAAGTTAAATGTTGAAAGAAATAAAAATTATATGTAAATGTAAATATAATATTTGATTAATCTTATAATTATTATAATATCTCGAATTTGTCAGATTCTGCATATTTTTGTGCAAAATGTTATGAGTGCCAGAAAATTGGGTATATAGCCCACTGTGCCGCTGAGTGCGAGGACACTTGAAGTTAACCTCCAAATGCAGCAGTTGCTTCTGCTGCTCCTTCATCATCTTCATCATCTTCATCATCTTTCTCATCATCTTCTTCTTCTTTGCTGGTGCCTTGCCTTTCGAGTGCTTGCCTCGTTTTTCGTCTTCTCTTCTCTTTTTTCTTCTGTTGCCGCTGCAGGCGTTGCGGTTCATTTAATGTAGCATACTTATTTGGGCATGTTCATAATTCAATGCACAGCTGGAGAGTAAGAGAGATAGCGACAGTGACAGAGAAAGAAAGAGAGTGAGAGAGAGAAAATAAGCTGTAATTCTTGACTTTGAGCCAAGATTGCCATATTGCCATTGCCAATTATCAATTGTCGTTGCCATTGTCATTGCTTTTAGTATTTTTTTTTTTGTTTCTTCTTAAAGACTTTCTTAATTACAGGGTATATAATGTTGAGCTCAGCTTTTAAATAGCTACAATTTATAGTTGATATTTATATTGCTTAATTAAATATGGGAAATGTTTTTTTTTTTGGCTTCATTTCTACACATTTTCTAGACTTCACTTCATTTGAGGCCAACTGCAAATGTGGAGATAATGAGTGGGAGGGAGAGAGGTAGTGAGAGTGAGAGGGAGAAAGGAAAAGAAAAGCTTTGTAGTTAAAGATGTAATAGGTTCATGCACTGTAAAAAAAGTTACTTATTCATGTTTTTCTTCGAAATTTTTATATTAATAAAAAAATAAAATTGAAAAAACGCAAAAAAATATTTAAGAAATTCGTACATAAATTTGTTGGTCCTTTTTTTTTTGAAAATTTTAATAGTGTATTTCATTTAATTTTAATTACATTTTTATTATTTAATTAAAAAAATAAAAATAAATAAAATTAAACGACACACCCAAAAAAACTTAAAAAAACGTGTTTTTTTTTTTTTTTAAATTTTTCATAGCGTATTCAACTAGTTTTTAAATTCTTTTAGATTCAAAATTTTTTCAAAAATTCGTAAAAATTTTTGGTTTTGTTTTATATTTTTTTTTTGTAATTTTTACTATCTATTTTAATTAATTTTTTCTAGTATAATAAACATTTTTAAAGTTAAAAAAATTAAAATTTGACATTGTAATATAATTGTACAGTAAAAATTTAAGACTAATTAATTCTAAATTTTTTAAGCGATTCAACAAAATAATAGGGGTTAAATATAATGTTTTTTGTGCCACTAACAGTAAATTTCCGCAATGGGTCGCATCCAAAGAAGCGCATTTTTAAATATGTATGTATGTATGTATATTACACACATATACATATGTATGTGTATATACTTATGTATGTGTCGGCTCCCTGTCTCGGTCTTATAATCAACTGAGTGCACTAAACGCTTAAAACACTTTACCAACTATTTCCCACGCTCTTAACTATGTAAAATAAAAATTCTCTCTCAACTGTCTAAACTCGACCTCACTGTGTTCCCCTCCCCTTCCTCTTACCACCACTCATCCTATTTCCCTCCTGCTCTTCTGTTGCTCCCCTTTTTAATAAGCTTGACGCGAGTCGAGTGAACCAAAAAGAGAGAAAGAGAGAGAGAACAAAAGTAGAACCGCCGTCATCTCCCTCACTTGACATCATTTCGTCGACAGTCAACAAATGTTTTCTCTGTATGCTACACACACACATACACACGCATACACACACACACTCACTCACACTCACTCACACACACTCTCCTCTCTCTCTCTCCTCTCACACTATAAAAAACTTCCGGCAAATTGGCGCCAAATTTTTGCAGCATTTGCAGAAATTAGTGCAATTTATTTTTCTTTTATTTTGATCACTACTTTTTCTAATTCTATTTCCGTTTTGTGTGTTAAAGTTTTTTGCAGCTGCAGCTGCAGCTGAGCGCTGCCCGGTTCCGGTTAGGCTGTTGACCTGTTGAACTCCCTGTTGGTCCCCCCCCCCCCCTCTCCCGTCACCTCTCCTTTGCTCCACTTGCACCGTTGCACAGTGGTTCTTTTGATAATCTGTGCAGAAATAATTAAAAGCTTTTCTTAAACTTTTATGTATAATCTCTTTAATTTAATGTTGATTATTTTTTCATATTTTAAATCTGTGGTGTCCAAAATGCCAAAAGCGTATCACATGGGATGGGAACTTTAAATGCTGCCGGCGTCGCAGCCGACACACGTACAGAGAGTAAAAATATATGTGGTCTATAATTAGCACGCTCGGCGGCTTGCTCTTTCGATGCGCCTCTTCGGCTTCTGGCTCTCTCACGAAGCATCTGATCGGCTGATCCTTTCTGATGTCAGTCGCTGAGTGAGGAGAGAGGAGTACAGCGCTAGACTTTTATCATGCACTGCAACTGATGCTTTGCTCTCTTTACTTCGCCAACTGTAACGATGCACTATGGGGTATTTTACCAAAAATGTGTCATTTATTAATAACTCGTTAACTAAGCAAGATATTTTGATGCGGTTTTTTTTCTAGTGTTATACAAACCATTAGAAATTGTTTGAAAAAGTGGGCGTGGCACTTTTTCCGCCCACAATTTTTTTTTTTGTAATTTTTTTTTATTGGTAGCCAGTTAGCTCATGATTTGTATTGCAACTAGTAAGCTTTGGCCTTATATATTATTAGCAACATAAAAAAAACTTATTTGTTGGACATAGAAAGTTGTAAACCCTCTTCACAGCTGCGAGCATTAAATTAAAAAAAAAAAATAGGGGGCGAAAATTGTGCCAAGCCCACTTTTCCAAAAAAAATTTAAGGGTTTTTATAATACTAGAAAAAAAAACCGCATCAAAATATCTTGCTTAGTTTTCGAGTTATTCATAAATGCCTCAAGAAGAGAACGAATTTTCCATATAAAAAGCGAGTAATTCTGCACTGAAAATTGTGAGGTTACGTGCTAAAAAATTGATTTGCGAAAAAAGTGGTCAAATGTGGACCTCGAGATAAACTATTCTTAATATAGAAATAAAAACTCTACACCATGGACAAGGACTCACACTTAACAATTGATAACAATTTTGGTAAACTCTTTGCAAAGTTCAAGTTTACTATCCAAAATTCTACATTGACACCACTTGCTAAAAACACATTTTATTAAACAGACACGTAAAAAAACAACAATAGACAAGCATTAACACGTAACACAAACCTGAACAGTTAACATCCATTTCAAATTTTACTTCATAAAATGATTCTTTATGTTGTGTTTCAATTTGAAAATGCTCTTCAATTTGGCAGTTAATAAAAGCACGCGGTCATTGGTTGCAACAGCTGACTTTAACAGCCGTTATTTTAACATGGGACTGTTATGTTAACATTTCTGGCATGTAACATAACAGTTTGAAGTGTTTATTATATCTCGGCATTAAAAATTCATACATTTGCATACTTGTGAAAAATAGATAAATGACACTTTTTCGGTAAAATACCCCATAGTGCGATGGTGCCACGCACACAAGCGCAATTTTTGACTGTGTGAGTTTGAACAAATATATTTCAAATATATTTCAAATTCATATATCAACTTTTTTCAATATAAAATTTAAAAATGTATTAAATCTATTTTGTGTGAACATATAACCAGTTAACTGTTGAGCCCAAAAAAAGCTAACAGATTCACTTAAGGGGGTCTTCTCATTCAAAACCCGTTTTTTGGACCCTTTTTAAAAAAATTCTTATTTGAAAACGCAAAGAATAATTGAAAACTTTTTTATTTATTGTATTACAAAAGGTTCAAAGTAAATAAAAAAATTTTTTTTGCCTCGATACGAGGGCTGTTCAAAAAGTAATGAGACTTCAAAGTTGGTGGTGAAAAAAAAAGGTGTCGTCACGGCGGCCACGATTCCGGGTTTTCGGAGCGTCGGAAATGAAAAAAAAAAAACGGGGTTATAATCAGTATAGATGTAATTCTCGGGTGAATGTCGACCATAATTTTGAGATTTTTTTGGACAAAATGGCGGCCATTCAAAAAAAATTTCAATTTCGGGCTTTTTTTGTTGTAGTTTAGTGTAAAAAAAAAATAGTAAACAAATTTTTAAAATTATGGTCGAGGTTCACCCGAGAATGGTGACAATTCTGCGTCGATTCCACTTTGTTTCATGAAAATCGGTTCAGTTGAACTGGAGATATCATGGCCGCCAGTTCGAAAAACGTGGTTTCGAGATAAACGCGTTTAAAGTTTTGACTTCACTTGCATTAACATTAACATTGCTGGATAAAAATGGCCATATCTCCTTAAGTATTTCGAATTTCTAAAAATCCTTTTAGGGGCATATTCACAACTACCCAAGCTATAAATAAATGCAAAAAAAAAGTCGAAAAAAAAAGTTGCTCAATGAGGAGACCCCCTTAAAAGTTCATTAATTATTAATCGATAAAATTTGCAAATATTCTATTAATTCAAGCTAAATTGACCACTGTACTCGGGAAACAATCAGAAGCTGAATGTGCGAAAATGGTGGGAGAATGAAAAAAATGTTTCAACTTTGCCGAGTGCATGACAAACTGGCCCATTGCAATATTTACATATATGCACATAGAATTTGTATTCCTGTTAACTTGGCCAACTGGAACAGCATGAAATTGAATTTGCGGTTTGCCGCTGTCTCAACAACTTTGTCCAACTTTGAAGATTCCAAACAAGCAGTCAACAAAAGATGAAGCAAAGCAAAAGCCAATGGCAAATTCAGACAGATATCTCTGTTGACTGACTGTTGATGGCATTCTCACATTCACATTCACATTCACATTCTCACTTTTCACATTTCC
The DNA here is from genome assembly GCA_037043405.1 of Drosophila subquinaria. Classification (NCBI taxonomy): domain Eukaryota; kingdom Metazoa; phylum Arthropoda; class Insecta; order Diptera; family Drosophilidae; genus Drosophila; species Drosophila subquinaria. The sequence goes on along the minus strand of JBAMBL010002211.1, from coordinate 44,051 downwards.
ACTTCCCAAATTCCACTCTACAGAGTCTTTCATTTCATTTCGGACTTCGTCTTCATCTTGAGAGCCAAGAAATTGTCAAATTAATCGTGTATTATAGTCAGTGTTGTGCAGCCAGCGTGTCAAGAGCGCAATCCCACAAAATTTAGCTATTATCCCGCTAAATCATTCTTTTATCTTGGAAAATTTAACTTTTTTACCTGCAAAATCTGAACATCCCAAGAAATTTAGCAATATCTTCGCCAAATCAGGCTTCTTTCCCGTCAAATTTGACTTTCTCACCCGCGAAATTTAAACATTCCGCCAAATATGGCTATTTTCCCGCTAAATCAGACTTTTTCCCCATGGAAAATATAATTTATTTTACCTGCCAAATCTGAACATCCCGCCAAATCTAGCTATTTTCCCGCCAAATCATGCTTTATTCCCGTCAAATTTGACTTTTTCACCCGCCAAATCTAGCTATTTCCTCGCCAAATCAAGCTTTTCTCCCTGAAAATTTGACTTTTATGCCTGCCAAATCTGGAATTTTTTTTAAATCTAGCGTTTCTTGCCAAGTCTAGCTTTTATTTTTTGAAACCCATTAGCAGAAAAAGAATAAAAAAAGTGGGAATTAATTTATTTTTAGAAAATATTTTACCGCACTATTAAATTAACCCATTCCTTGGCCCCCGCTCGCTTTGCTGGCCATGAAAACTGTGGCTGTAAACTGTTTTGTACAACTTTCTGATAATTTTCATCTTTAAATTTAAAACGGATCTTTGTGTATAAATAAATAAATATATACGTATTTTAGCGATTTTAGGAAATTCAATCCTTTTAAGTAAAGCAGAAATAGATGAAGCTGATTTCACAATAGAATTACAGGTCATTTTGTAGTTGAGCACAACCATTAAGCGATGAAATCAATTGAATTTCTAAAGCTTTCATTTCATTAATTGTGCTTAATTTGAGTACGAAACAGAGGGGGGGGAGGAGGAAAAGGTCACTCCACAAATTGTGCTTCGTCTCTTCAGTTGACAGCAGCGTCGGAAACGGAAAGAAAACTCGAACTCGAACTCGAAAACGAATTCAATTCAATTCAATTCAAGTCAGCTGCCCCCTTTTAAAGGCCGTTTCTCCAAAAGTTGACAAATTGAATGTGTCTCAGTTTTGTGTATTCACACTTCTCAATACTGGAGGGAAAAAGGGGGAAAATTGAAGTCTATAGTATGGGAATAAAAACTGGGAATGGGGGATTAAATGTTGTTGGTCCAAAAAAACAACCGCAGTCGGTCCATTTGTGTCAGTGTCTAAAAGTTGAATAGGTTTTCCATGTTGTTTCTCATTTTCATTCTCCGCAACTTCTTCTCTTATTTATTGTTGCTGCTAGCCCAGTATTGAGACGATACACAGGCTTATAAGTTTTCGACACTGCCTGTCACGGTGTCTTTATGGGCAATTTCAAAATTTTCGAAACTTTTTTGAAGGTTTTTTATGCTAAAAATTGAATATAAATAATAATTTATAAGAAAATAACTTATTTTACAATATTTGATTAAAAAATTGTAATCGTTTTTGTACAAAAGTTTGTTTTCTTTTGTTTTTATACATATTTTTTGGTAGTTAACGTTAGTTACTATTATAAGCTATCATCCTACTAGATCTCAACAAGATCGGCCAAATATAAAGGTGGCAATGGCTAATTTAAGATTTTAAGAAACATAAGTGCCTAAGAGTATGCAATAAATTTTTGTTTATATATATATTTAAATAAGTAACGGGGTGGAAACTCGTGTTTAGCCTTAATCGCTTGATTTTTTTCATAATTTCTTTGAATCTCCCTTTTTATTATTTACTGGGCATCTAACAGTCGAGCAGTTGAGAGTTCTTGCTTGCTGTTCTCCTTGTTGTCTGGCCTTTCACCCAAAAACCGCCATTAAAATAACTTTTCAACTTTTCGAGTGAATGAGTGAGTGCATGAATATGAGTGTATGAGTGTATGAGTGCTTGTTGTTATTGCTGTTGTTGCTGTTGTTGTGGTTTTTGTTGTTGTTGTTGTTGACCTGGCCAAGTGACACCCTGACTTTGAGACCAGACCCAAAAATTGCCAGCGGCTTTTTCGTTGTGGTTGCTTTTTAAATTTAGCCGCTTTGGAAATGAGAAAATCATCGTGAAAACCGCCACAAAGAAATGCAAAGTGCTCGCCTTTGTTTTTCCTCTCATCAGCGGTTTGTTGTGCTCTACACATTCAAAAAACTCACAAACCACGAATACTCATGATGAAGTGAAAAAATCACTGAACCTAAAAGAAAAAAAAAGAAATATCAAGAACAAATTCGAATAGATTGCAGGGTATTTGCTAGTCGTGTCGAGATGCATCTTTCCCTTTTCTTTTTAAAGCAATTCTCTGTAATGAGCTAGAGACTCTAAATCAGCGGTGTCCAAACTCACACAATCAAACATTGCGTTTGTGTGCGTAGCAGCGAAACACGAAGTAAACGTTTTACTGCTTTACACTGAAAAAATGAAATGCAAGCAGATTCGTTACAGTTGGCAACGCAAAGAGAGCAAAGCATCAGTTGCAGTGCATGATAAAAGTCTAGCGCTGTACTCCTCTCTCCTCATTGAACGCAGTTAAGCGACTGAAATCAAAAAGGACCAACCGATCAGATGCCTCGTAAGAGAGCAAGAAGACGAAGAGAGCAGATGCCGCCGTGCGTGCTATTTATAGTCCACACCAAGGTGGATTTACTATTAAGGTGACGTCGTCCGATGTGGTGAGGTTACAATCATTTTTTCATGCATGCGATACACAACCTCTTTCGACAACGTTTGCAGGCATACTGTCAAATGTATGTAACCTCAAAAGAGAGCAGCTGTGGTGACAACGTTACCTTATAGTAAATATACCTTGGTCCACACGAGTTCTTACTCTCTCTACGTGCGTCGGCTGCGACGCCGGCAGAATTTTGAGCTTTTGGTATTTTGGACACCACTGAGCTAGAGACTCCAAATTCAGTGAGTGAGAAAGTGTTTTAAATATTTTGACACTCTTTTCCGAAAATCGAAAATAGTTGCAAAACACGTACACTCACTCACATATCTGTGCGTACACCCTTATTTTTGCTTTAACTGCTATGTAAGTCAAGTTATCACAGTAAAAAAAATATATTTGGATAGGTCGTTTAAATTCCGATTGAATGTTGCAAAAATTTCCTTAACCCATTAAGTACCATTCGAAAATTTCGAATTTATGTAAAAGTCACTTTTCAAAACTTTTTTCCTCGATTTTTCCAAAAAAAATTCTCAAAAATATTTTTTTTAGTATTTTTTAAAAATATTTGAAAGTAGCAAAAAGTGGCATGAAAATAAGGAAAAATGGGTTGAAATGGTAATTTTTAGGATTTTCAAAAAATTTTAAAAAATACAAGCAAAAATATTTTTGAAATATTTTTTTTTGCAGTTTCTCTTAGAATTGTTCCAAGAATTTTTTTTGCACTAATATTTCAAAATAAATTTAAAAAAAAATCTCAAAGAGACTCGGAAATAATTTTTGAAATCGCCCTCTAATTTAAATTTTTTTTTTTCAAATCTCTTTTTTTTAAATCTCCTCTTCAACGTTAAACTGACTTTGAAAAAAGAAATTATATCTAAAAATAAATCCAAGAATTTAAAAGTCCATTCGACTTTTTCCAGTATTTAAGTAAATTAGTACATATGTATAAAAAGGTGGATATTTCAATAAAAATATCTAGTTTTAATGTTCTTTTCTCCAATTTCAAACTTAATGTTTAGTTTAAAAAGTTATTTACGGAATTTCCATTATGTTTTTGACAACTTTGTGTAATTTTTAAATTTTAGTATGTACATATTTCACTTGAGATTTTATTTGCTTGTGTGTATTCAATGTTCCTCTAATTACTTGATGTGTGTTCTCTATTGCATGATATTTGGATATTTGGCTATTTGGGATATTTGGCAGCAGTCAAGCGATATAAACGTTAAAATGGATACCAAATTGGATGCACGTGGCCAGTGTCAAGGCCAAAGTCAGAGCCAAGGTCAGAGCTCGTCATTTCCGGCCTCATTTCCAGATACGTTTAAGAACTTCTTTGAAATGATGAACGAGGACGAGGATCACGTTGAGCTCTTTGCCAATCTCCTGGAGGACAAGGTATTAAAACACCCAGAGAAATCCAAATGCTGAGTGCAACATAAATTCATGCTGGATAAATCGAAAATTTTTTAATATACCCAGATTTTTAAATGTATAATTTATATTTTTTATATTCTTAGTTTAAATTTTGAATTTATATAAATCTTATGCAGCAAATGCTGAACACATTTTTTTTAGTATACCCAGACTCTTAAAACTTTTAAATGTATAACATATTTTTGATTTATTCTTTTAGCTATAATTTAAAATTTAAATATATAATTTATGATATAATTTAATATTTAATATATATTTTTTATATTTTTAGTTCCAAATTTAGATTAATATAAAATTTGTGCTACAAATGCTGGAAAAATATTTTTTATATACAGACTTTTAAAACTTTTAAATATTTAATTTATTTTAACATTTGATTTTAAATTTATTTAAAAATTAGCAACAATCGCTTGATCAGTTTTTTTTAATATACCTAGACTTTTAAATGTATAATTTGTGTTTTTTTTAATTTTATTTTTAATTTTAAATTTTTATAAAGTTCTTAGCATCAATTTTTTTTAAATATACACAGACTTTTAAAACTTTTAAACATAAATTTTTTATTTACATTTTTAAATTTTAAATTTATTTAAAAATCATGCAAAAAATTATGAACAAATTTTTTAATTTTAAATTTACATTGAGTTCTTGCAAACAAAATACACAAACTTTTAAAAATTTATTTTTTTTTTAAATTTTTAGCTTTAATTTTAAATTTATTTAAAAATCACGTAATAAATGCTGAATACATTTTTTTCACTATTCTCAAAATTATAAACTTTTAAATATATAACTTTTTTTATACTTTTAACTTAATGTTTTTAAAATATTTATATTAATTTTGAATATAAAGAAACTTTTCTTAGTTTATTTTGCTATCAATTTTAAATTGCATTATTTTGACGTAAAATAAATAAGTTAATAAATAAATAATAAATAACTTAATAAATAAATTAATTAAAATAAATGAATAATTTAATAAATAAAATAATGAAAAGAATGTATTAATTAATAAATAATAAACAAAATAATAATTAAAATAACAAATAAATTAATAAATAAATTAATAAAAATAAATACAAATGAAAGTATAAATATTGAACTTTTGATAGTTTTTTCTCTGGGTGTTTATTTGTTTTTCACTTTCTTGCGGTGTTTTTTTGTGTGTTCTTTTCTCCCCATACATACATATATATTTGTAACTTTAGAATTAAAGTTGTTTCTTTCTATATTATTGCATAATTTTCTCCGTTAGGTGATACCAAGAAATAATCATAAAATGTCTGAGCAACGTCAACGTTACGGCGGCAGCCTGCGCAGTCAATCGCAGTCCAATGCACACCAGCAACATCAGCAGCAACTGGCGCAGCAGCAACATGCACAGCAGCAACATCGCCGGCAACAGCAGCAGCAACATCGCATGCGTAGCGGCAGCAGCAGCGATGTGACCAATACCATGACCTTGGCCATGGCCGAAACGGCCGGCCAAGTTGGCCCAAATCGTGCCAGCTCATTTCGCCGGCACACGCAGCGCAAAACTCTCAGCTCAAGTGGCTCGAATCTGAATCGTCTGGAATTTGGTCAACTCATTTCGAATGGCAGCACCAGCAGCAGCGGCGATTTGCACAGCATTGAGGCAGCAACTCTACAACAACAACAACAACAACAACAACAGCGACAACAACGACAGCAACAACAACAGCAACTCAATCATTGCCCAGGCACTGTGTCAGCTAGTTCTTCAGTAAGTGATGTTCGTGGCCATTTTGTTAGCAAGCACAACATTCCCCATTGTTGCTTGCATCAGGACCAAGTGTCCAAATCCAAAGCATCGACATCCCAGACAGCCCAGACACAACAGACAGACTTCAATGACAAGGTACTTCATCAGACAAAAAAAATAAATACATTTTTTTTTTGAAAAAACGATTTTCAATTTTAAATACAGTTTAATGGTTTAAAAAAAATACTTGCTTTTTATCATCAGCAAAAGAAATATAATTTATTTTTTGAGAAAACGTTTTAAAATTTGAAATACAAATAGAAATACAGCAAAATAAATAGTTTTTTTTTTTTTTTTTTTTTAAAACGATTTTCAATTTTAAATACAGTTTAATGGTTAACAAAAAAATAATTGCTTTTATCATCAGCAAAATAAAATTTTTTTTCTTTTTTTTTTTAAACTATTCTCAATTTTAAATACATTTTAATGGCTTAAAAACAAATACTTGCTTTTTATCATCAGCAAAATAAATATAATTTTTTTTTTAAAAAAAAGTTTAAATATTTAAAATACAAATAGAAATACAGCAAAATATATTCAAATTTTTTTTTTTTTTTTTTAAAAACGTTTCTCAATTTTAAATACAGTTTAATGGTTCTAAAAAAATACTTGCTTTTTATCATCAGCAAAATAAATATGATTTTTTTTTTTTGAGAAAACGTTTTAAAATTTGAAATACAAAAAGAAATACTTGCTTTTTTCATCAGCATCAAAATAAATACTTTTTTTTGCTTGCTTTTTTTGGTCATTACAAAAAAAGTATTTTCCATAATCGCATACCTCAGACAAATGTCCAATGTCTTTTAATTAAATGCAATTACTACAATTAAATTGATTTTTTCTTTTTTGTGATTTTTGTGAACTTCAAAACAGTAGTGTTCTTAATTGGGTACATCATCAGCAAGGAAAAACAAGTTACAAGCGGAACAGTCGAGTACACTCGACAGTAATATACCCTGGGCATAGTCCTTGGCACTCTGAAGATTTGATTCCCATGCAATTCTCATACTAATCCTTAAATATCGACCTATCGTTTTTGTGGCAGCTACATACATAAATAATAAGATAAATGATTTAAACCAATTATAAAAATAAAAATAATAAAAAAAAAATAATTATATATCGACAGAACCGGGATTCGAACCTCAATCTCATGTTTCGCTTGCCGAGCTCTTATCACTTCCACCACGCCGCAACTTGGATTAAAGATGACAAATTCGATAAACATTCTGACAGAGGAAATGTAAAATGAATTAATTGACCATTAATTCTATTCTATTTATAGAATTGCCATTAGAATACCTCGGACAAAATTGTTAATATCTTCACTATTTATGGCCCAATCGTAATGAAAGTTGGTGATTAGCTTGTGCGCATGATTTCACACCCGTTGATATAAAAAAAAACATAAAATTTTAAACCTAAAAGCCAAAATAAAGGTGCTGTCAGTCTGCCCGTTACACACTTTTGAACAAACCTAATATACCCCCAGGGTATAAAAATATTCCAAATGACGTTGAAAATGTTTTGCGGTTTTATTTTTTACAATTTTGACCCTTTATAATTCCGTCTAATATTATTGCCAACATTTATTTTCCCAGTATTGTTTTGCCAGCTTCTGTTTTTTTTGCCAATTTTTGTAATTCTGAGTAAATTTGTTCGCTATTTTTTAGGGAATCGCTAATCATGGTCAACAGCAGCAACAGCAACAGCTGCAGCAACAACAAATCCTGCAACAACAACAACTACAACAGGAACAACAGTTTCATCTGCAACAACAACAGCAGATGTTGCAGCAACATCAACAGAAACTGGAAATGCAGCTGCATCAAATGCGGCTGGGACCCGAAGGCGAAGGCGAGGAGGTCAACGGAGCCCGAGCTGCGATCAACTTCAGGGTCCGAGTGATGCCCGATGGATCCAGGGATCGACATCAACCATTGCCACAGCATCGTCACTCGGTCTATCTGGAGCGAGCCTTTGACCTGGGTTTGGGTGAGTGCACGAAAGCGATAACGATAACGATAACGATAACAATTTCATATAAATTTGAGGCAATCTCAATCGATTGCTCTAAACAACTATTTGTACAATAATCAAGACACACAAGTGTTGAAAGCCATTAAACAAAAATATACACAGAAAAAAAATGCCATTCTAAAATCAAGTATAAAATACTTAATTTAAGCTCGCATTTTAAAGTATGTATGCAGGATTAAGCTGAATAATCAAGCCTGTATCGGGATTAAAATGGGAAAATACACATTTGCTGAGCGCGAGAGGAAAATTCTCTTTCGGCCTCTCTCATTTTAACCGGTCCGGTGGCTCAATGGTTAGAGTCGCCGACTCCAGTTTGAAACAAATCTGGGTTCAATTCCCCCCGTCAATTAAAAATAAAAAAAAGGTTAAGATAAAAGAATGTTAAAAAAAACATTTAAAAAAAAATATCTATTAAAAAAAAAAAATTAAAAAAAAACATTTAAAATAAAATTCAAAAAAAATAAAAATTTAAAAAAAAAAAATTTAAAAAAAAAAAGTTTAAATGTAACGAAAAACATTTTAATTAATAAAAATTTTTTAGCCTGAAATTAAAAATTTTCAGGATTGAATTCGGGATTGAAAAAATCAAATATTTCATATTTGGTTTAAGAAAATCCGAGATTACCCCACTTCTGACATTGTTTCGGATTGAATTCGGGCTAAATATCCCTGATTTTTTTTCTGTGTAGCAAACATGCAAAGCTAAAATATCTTGCTTTATATTTAAGGGGGTATTCTAGTGTAGAGCCATGAATTTCGCCCGGTTTCTGAAGCGCTGTACAAAGTACTAAATAAGCAGTTATAGTTCTGGGCAATGTTCACGCGATAAAGAGATGCATAAAAGACATCCTCTCCAAATTTGAAGTAAATCAGTTCATTAGAACTCGTGATTTCCTTACCGCCAGCTCAAAAAAAAGAGTTTCGAGAAAAACGCGTTGAAAGTTTTGAGACAAGGATGGAACCGAGGCCACGTCACTAAAACGGCTATACTTCATGAAATAATAGGAATTTCGAAAAATCTTTATAAAAGCATATTCTTGAATGTCTGAACTCAGGAAATATAAAAAAAAAAATTACGATTTTTTTCAAAATTCTACACTAAAGCTCGAAAATATAAGTTCATCTTTAGCCTAAATAAAATGCATGCCAAATTTCAAGTCTCTAGCTTTATATTTAAATTTGAAAGTGCTAGTTGCAGGGCATCTTGCAGTCGTAGCCTCGCGACTAGAGGATTATAACTTGATCTAGCGTTTTTTGGTGCCCGTCCATTCATCAGAAGCATTCATGAAAAAATGCGCATAAAGGTTTCCCTTGAACATATTTCATTGAATATATAAAAAACGACAGACACACAAAGCTGGAAACCAAAGTTAAACATCAACTTGAACATGAAAGTGGCAAATGAACAGCGAACTGCAAAAAAAGCAGCAAAAAACAACAACAACAACAACAACTACCAAGAAAATCATGAAAAGGTTACCAAAAATTCAAGGAAACTAAAGTCGAGCCCAAAACTGAACCGATCCAAAATCAAACGGAACAAAAACCCAAAAAAATGCGAAACGCTTTTGCCTTTTTATACCCGCTACCTAAAAAATAAGCAAAAAGGGTATATTGTATTCGTTGCAATGTATGTAACAGGGAGAAGGAAGCATCTTCGACCCTATAAAGTGTATATATTCTTGTTCAGCATCAACAGCCGAGTCGATATAGCCATGTCAGTCTGTCTGTCCGTCCGTAAACGCACAATTTTAAAGATATTCGGCTATTTAACGTTAGCTATTATTTTTAGCTATCATCCGACTAAATCTCAACAAGATCGGACAAATAGAAAGGTGATAATGCCTGTTTTAAGTCTCAAGCAATATTACCGCCTAAAAGTATGCAGTATTTTTTTTTTAAATAAGTAACCATAAGATGGTCGGGAACTCGACTATAGCCTTTCCCACTTGTATGACAACTGTACGTTGTGGAGTTAAATTGTATATTATATTTCTGACAAACAGAACTGGAAGAAGTCATTAATTATTTTATTCAAACACCTTTTTTTTAGTCAAGTGCATTTTGATGTAATTTAGTATAAAAAATATTTGTACTTTTTATTAGTTATTTTATTATTATTTTATTTTTAATTTTCAGTATTTTTCTAAAATTTTATTTTATTTTTTTATAAATTTACAAACATTTTATTTGAACACCTCCATAATTTACTTCAAATAATTTCACTGAAAATATAAGTCATATAATTTTTTATATAATTTAAAAAAAATATATATTACTTCAATGAATTTTGAATTAAATAAAATTCACTAAAAATATAAAGCATGCAATTTTTTATTAAATTGTTAATTAAATTAAGTGAATGAATTTTAAATTTTTTAAAGTTTGATGAACATTTAATTCATGCATTTTTTATAAAGCTTAAATTAATAAATAATATAAGTCAATAAATTTTAAACTTTATAAAATTCGCTAAAAAAATGTCAATAAATTTTAAATTTTAAAAGATTTGCTAAAAATATAATTCATGACTTATTTGTACATATAATTCATAAAAATAATAACTTAAGTTAATATATTTTAATTTTCATAAAATACGCTAAAAATAGAACTCATGCACTTTATATATAATTTATGGCAATAAATTTAAAATTTTATGAATCTGTTGATATTTGTAAAATCTATTTGTTTAAATTGAACAACGGGTATCTTATTGTCGGTATCTTGACTGGAGCGTTTAAAAACATGTTGTTTTTGCCATCGACGATTAAAAGTCCTCAACGAAAAGAGGATGAAGCGTAAAGTAATGGAAGAGGAGGAGAAGGAGAAGGAGGCGAAAAGGAAGGTTGATAAATTGGGGTTTTTATTTCGTGCAGTTCAGTTGACTGGGCTGTTTGTCAGTCTGTCAGTTTGTCCTCGCAGACAGCTGAAGTTGACATTGAGCAGAAGGGAGAGGAGAGGAAAAGGGCATGGGGAAAACGAACTCGATTTCATTCATCATAAATCTTTAAACATGCTTCAATTCCAAAATTGGCCCTAAGTCAATAAGTTGGTGTCATAAACATCTCAATTTCAAAACGTATGCGTATGAAATTCGCTTAAAAATCAAGTATACGTATTTACGTGTTTATGTTCAGTAAACGAAAACGAAAACGAAAACGAAAAACTTGAACTTTTGCAAAGTCATCCTAATCCTATTTGAAAATTGATTGCATATTCATGAATTTTAATTATTTAATTTGCATTACATTAAACGCAAACTTTTATCTGTTGAAATCAAGTTTAATAGTTAACACTTGACATTCTTTGTCAAGTTAAGGACATTGAGAAAAAAGTTAAAAATTAAAAATATAATCAAATATTTAAAAGTTGAAATAAAGTTACTCTTGTAAATAGAAGAAGCTGTTACTAAGTCTAATATAAGCTCAGTGTTGATTAAATTTAAATGGGAACTCAATGTGAAAAGCGACTTCAAAGACATTGATTCAATGTTCATTTACATTTAATTACATTAAGACTTTTAAACTTCTTCATTCGACTGAATTTAATACTTGTTAAAATCAGCAACTTACTAAAAATGAGTTAAAATTTATATAGTATTATATTGCATTTAAATTATTTATTATTATATAATATTAAAATTACTTTCACTTTCACTTTCGCTAGTGAGTTTGAATTCGGAAGTGATAAATCGATGATTTTGGCCTGCTAAGCATAAAATCAAAATGAAAATAAAATATTTTAAAAACACTCAAGTGATTAAGGAATAATAATGCATCATTAGATAAACAAAAAATTATTTCTGTGATTTTTAAATTATTTTAAAATCATCATATCTCAAACCTGAAAATGTTTGTCGCATTTGCTCCAAATGTTTTAATTTTCGTGAAAGTGAATCGGTTATTTATGAGGACTCTTGTATGTGAAAAATAAGTAAATATTTTGGTACATATTTTAAACAACAATTAAAGTGCTTAAAAGTAAAGCATACAAATCCAAGCAACACAGATTATTTTTGTAAACAAACACTGTGCAACATTTGGCAACTCTGCAAAAGATATTTCCCCACACTTAAATCAACCCGCACTTTTAAAAGTACAAAAGTGATATCGTAAGTTATTTTTACATATGATTCTCAAAATATTTGATCAAAAAATTACGCATTTTAAGAGGCACAAATGCTTTTGCTTAAAACATTTTCAGCACTGTTCTGCTGAAAAGTATGCAACACATTATAGATGGGAAATTCGACAGGTAATTCGAAGGAAATATAAGGGAAATTTAATGGAAATTCGATCAAATCTTGCGGATTAAAATTCGAAAAAAGTTAAAATCGGAACAAATTAAAAATTTGGTATTTTGACTTAAGTTAATTCTGTTGCTGTTGTTATTAAATATTTATTATGGTCCCAAATTAATGCGAGTCTTTAATTAGCATTGAGCTTCAATTTCAGTCTCTGTTTTATTAACCTATCGGGTATTATACACTTTTATTGTCATTTGAATTTAATCTTTTGTTTTAATGGTATTTCATTCTATATTTTGCAGTTAGAATTTCTGCCAACATCCTTTTAAAAATGAATAACATTTCAAAATAACTGTTGTGGATCATCGACTAACAAATTAATTGAATATAAAATTTAAAAAAAAATATTTAAATGACACAACTGAGAATTTATGTACACACTGGTATATCAATTTATTTTATACGTATCTGTCTTTTGTAAAATTTTTTTGCTTCAACGAATTTTTTTAAACGAAAAACTTTGAAATTAATATTAATATCTCAAAGTCAAAAGATTTTTAAATTAATATGCTTTGCTGAAAAATGAGAATTTTCATTAAAAAATGTGATGATTTGTTTTTATGAGGCTACAGGGTATTTGTCAGTCGCGTGTGCTCAACCTTTGTGCAATTTTCAGCACAAAAGTATTTGGTATAAAATATTTTCATGTTTGACATTGACTTTGACTTGGGAAACATGTGTGCAACAGAAAGATGGAGATAGGGAGAGTGAGATAGAGAGAGAGAAAGAGGAAATTAACGATAGGGAGAGAGAGGGAGTGAGAGAGACACACACTTATATACAATGGAACAGTGGAACTGTTTTTGACTTCCACTCGCATGACCGAAACAATAACTGTGAACAATTGACTTGACCAGAGGCGTAGACAGAGGGGGTACTAAGGGGGGGACTATCAGGTTCAATCGTTGTATTCTTAAAGAACGACCGAACTAAATGATCCACAATTCATAAACTTAACATTACCATAAATCTGCCAATGGATTTCCTTGTGGAAGGTTCATTGTTGAAAGGTTGAAAAACAAAACGTTTTACTGCTTTACACTGAACAAATGAAATGAAAGCATATTCGAACTGTCGCTTCGTTACAGTTGGCGAAGTAAAGAGAGCAAAGCATTAGTTGCAGTGTGGGATAAAAGTCTAGCGCTGTACTCCTCTCTCCTCATTGAACGCAGCTCAGCGAGTGACATTAGAAAGGATAAGCCGATCAGATGCCTCGTTAAAGAACAAGAAGCCGAAGAGGCTTATTCTCACTCTCTGTACGTGTGCCGACTGCGACGCCGGCAGAATTATGAGTGCTATCACATGGGATAGGCTATTGGAAAATATAATTTTCGCAGCTTCAACTTTCGGTTGTGTACAACAGTCACATTTGTTTTTGTAATTCCTCCGAAGATATAAAATTAATAAATGATGGGCGGGAATTTTATGTACAAAAAGCCAACACATGCAAAAATATTTCGAGTAGAACAAAAACCGTTTTTGTTCTTCTCTTTTGAATTGGTGTTTTGTTCTCTTGTTGTTTCTTCTTCAAGTTCGCACTTGACAAAGTTGTTCTCTTCCTTTTATTGTGTCGTATGACGGTTTTGGGTGTACCACAGTGCGTGCTTTGAGGTCTTGTTATTGTTTGTAGTGTACCCGATTGCAAATTCCGGGCTACCGCTAATATGTACCCACAGTAAAATTGTCATTGTTTGTTAACACAAAGCTAACTACGCCCTTGGCAAGGCCAACAAAGCACACGGACAAAAGCAGAGAAATTTCATCTAATTTTGCTGGTCACATTTTTGTGCATTGCGCTTCTCCGTCTCCCTCTATCAATTTCTGTGTGTGGCAGACATCTCTGTGAGATTGGGAATTTAGCATAGAAAAAGTTAGAAACTGGACTTTGTGTGTCACATTAGTTGTCAATTACAAAGGATTCCCAGATAACTAATCAGACAAAGGCAAGACAAATGCCAACTGCATTCCGGTTGCAACCTGTTCCAACGCTTGTTTAGCTTTTTCACATATAAGTATCATACATCAACTTTACCAACAACTAATTAAATATTTCTCCGAATTTCTCATCTTTCTGTAGAAATTCTTGTGTCGTCTGCGCATACTTGACTATTTATTTATTTAATACAAATTTAATTTAATTTCATACAAATTTAAGTGAAATTCAAGCGAAAGCGATTTCTGTGGCACCCTTGATTATCGATAATATCGAAATTTTTGATGTGAAAAATATGATGTGAGCTTTTTCATATGGAAATGTTGTGGATTTTAATACTATTAAAACATGAACACCCCTAATAAATATTGATATTCCCAATAAAATCGATTATTCTTGTGAACAATAACTATTTTTTTTTTTTTTTTTTTAAATTATGTTTTACGTTTCATTCTTGAGAATTTAAAAAGACATGTTTGACTACAGTTGACGGGGGGAATCGAAGCAAGTTTTTTCAAACTGAAAGTTCTAATTATGTGACAGGTCGGCGACTCTAACCCCTGAGCCACCGGACCACACAACAATATCTAGTAACTATGCAATTTTTTCTTTTATAATGATATTTTTTCTAAAATATGAGCACCCCTGCTATTGATAATATCATTAGGTTGTGATCAGATATTAAGTAAAAATATGATTTTTTATTCTATATTTTTTATCAACATTTTTATTGATATTGATGTATAATTTTCTTTGTTTTGAAAGCATGAACACCCCTAATATATATTGATATTCCCTAAAAAACCCATTATTTTTGTGAACAATATCTAGTAACTATAGTATTTTTTTTATGTATTCATATTTTTCTAAAATATGAACACCCCTACTAGATATTAATGCTATTGATAATATCATTATTTTTAAAATTTTTATTGATATTGATGTTTTTTTTTTTTTTTTTTTGAAAACATGAACACCCCCAATGCAGAGACAAGTTGCGATGAGAGCGATTTGCTGAGCGACAGCACACCCCTCCCTGTGCCCTCGCCGGCACCGCATCAACCGGCTTACAACGTGTTGAAGCCGATTCTCAAGCAACCGCAGCAACAGGTGTCACAGCAGTTGCAACAACAGCAACAGCAACAGCAACAACAGCAGCAGTTGCAAAAGCAACAACTGTTGCAGGATCAGTTACAACAGCAACACGAGCAACAACAACAGCCACATCATCATCGTCTGTTGCCACCGACGCCACCGCACAGTGGATTAGGCGCATTTCACAGCCGCGAGATGACGCTGCAACGGGTGCAGCAGCAAAGTGGAATCTATAGCACAGGCCCCAGCACAAGTGCAGCTGCTGCAGCGAACTTTCAACTACAGCAACAACAACAATTGCAACAACATCAACAGCAGCAACATCAACAACAACATCAACAACAACAGCAACAACATCAAAGACCATATGGCAGCAACTACAACTTGTCATACGACTGGGAGGGTCCAAGTGAAAGGGAACGAGAAACTGTCTCATGGGAACAGGAAATGAACTCCGCTCCGGCAACAACGCGACACAGCTACGGCGAATTCCTGAATGCTGCAACAATTGCAGCTGGCACTCCAGTCGCAAGTCGTGTAAGTGGCCCAGCAATTTATCACTATCTTTATCTCTGTCTGTCTGTATAACAGTGGTGTCCAAACTCACAAAACGTTTTACTGCTTTACACTGGGAAAAATGAAATGAAAGCAGATTCGAACTGTCGCATCGTTACAGTTGACGACGTAAAGAGAGCAAAGCATCAGTTGCAGTGTGTGATAAAAGTCTAGCGCTGTACTCCTCTCTCTGCCGATCAGATGCTTCGTGAGAGAACAAAAGCCGAAGACACGCGTCGCGAGAGCACAAGCCGCCGAACGTGCTATTTATAGACCACACGTATTCTCACTCTCTCTACGTGTTTCGGCTACGATGCCGGCAGAATTATGAGTTTTCATGTTTATAAACATTAACATCATGTTTATAAACATCATGTTTATAAACATCATGGCTTTATAAACATCATGGCTTTATAAACATGACGATCTCAGAGACTAGCAAAGTTACAGTAACCAGAATATTTTCATAAATATAGCATCCCATTTTTTAATAAAAAAAAAATAAATTTATATAAAATAAAATAAATTTTAAATGTTTAATGAATTAATTGGAAATTTAAATGAAATTTTAAAATCGATTTTATTTTAAAAAGGTTATGTCTATTTTAATATTTATTGAATCAAATCTATCTGAATTCTTTGGGAGCCTTGTACGAAGCATCTGACTAACTTTTACAGTCAAATTGGATATTTCGTGAATATTTTTTTTAAAACTAACAAAATAAACATGTACAAGGAATTACAGAGAAGATACTAAAATGTTAAGCTATTGTTATATTACTTTTCTTGTTGTTATGCAATTTTTTCTAATTATCCAATATTATTTTATAATATTTTTGTTTTTGATTATATTAAAAAATTAAATTTAAAGGATTTTAATCAAATATTTATATATAACATAATATTTCTTAAAACCTTTTTTTTAATTAAAGAGATTATTTAATCGAACGGTTACTGGGCATTTAACAGTCGAGCCCGCCGACTGTGCATGCTATAATTATAATTTTTGATTAATTCTTGAATTCTTCAATTTCTAAATTCTACAGCAAAGCCTGCGAGACCAAAAGTCACCGATTGTGAGCCGACGTCGTTCGTCGTCGATTGCGGGAAACTTGTTGCACAGTGAACACGATTACAGTAGACCCTCGAAGGATGACGAGTTGTTCCGCCTGTCGCACAACGGTAACCGGTAGGTGGAAGCAAGACATCGCACCATCCTCAAAATCCACGACAAGCCAACACCCCACCCACCCCGCACTTCTCCCTTAGTCCACAGCCCACAAGTTCCCATTCCCTAATTAAAAAAAATAAATTAATTAAAAGAAACTTAAAAAAAAAAATTAAAAAACAAATGTTATTCGGACAGCCGAAGATCTAATACCCTTGCAGAGTGTTATAAGTTTTTAAAAAGTGTTTATTTACTTAAATTTACTTAAAACGTCTTTAAAAAAAAAGAGAAATTGTGAAAAAAAATGCATTTATTTACTTCATATACTTGACTGATTAAGCCAACTTTTTGATAAGATGTGCCAGACAATAATAGTAAAATAATAGTACTTGAGAACGATAGTTCATATGTCCGCTATATGGTACTATAATGATATGATATTTTGATAATTTTTTATATAAAAAAAAATCAGTCAGTGAGATAGATAAATTATAAGTTAATAAATAATCAAATAAATAAATCAAAAAATTAAATAATTTTTGATTAAAATAATAAATAAATAAATAATTAAATAAATAATCGAAGAAATAATCACATAAATAAAAGAAAATTAAATAAAATATTATAAATAAAATTATTAAATAAAATTAAATAAGTTAAGTAAATAAATAATTAAATAAAATATAAAATATAAAAAATAAATAAAATAAATAAAATAAATAAAATAAATAAAATAAATAAAATAAATAAAATAAATAAAATAAATAAAATAAATAAAATAAATAAAATAAATAAAATAAATAAAATAAATAAAATAAATAAAATAAATAAAATAAATAAAATAAATAAAATAAATAAAATAAATAAAATAAATAAAATAAATAAAATAAACAAAATAAATAAAATAAATAAAATAAATAAAATAAATAAAATAAATAAAATAAATAAAATAAATAAAATAAATAAAATAAATAAAATAAAATAAATAAAATAAATAAAATAAATAAAATAAATAAAATAAATAAAATAAATAAAATAAATAAAATAAATAAAATAAAAAAAATAAATAAAATAAATGAAATAAATAAAATAAATAAAATAAATAAAATTAATAAAATAAATAAAATAAATAAAATAAATAAAATAAATAAAATAAATAAAATAAATAAAATAAATAAAATAAATAAAATAAATATAATGGAAATTAATGAGATGCAGACACTTATTCATTTATTTCAGGGACCGTAATCATTATGAGTTATATTATAAAATTTACATAGTTATGATAATTTAAAGCAGCGGTGGGCACGAGATCTGAACTCGGGAGCACTACAACAAAAACTACAACAACATCAACAACAACATCCCTATTCGAGTCTACCTTCTTTGTCGTTCACTCAAATGTTATGTTGCTATGTTGTTGTTGTAAATTTTTATGACTATCATAAATTTTAAGTGTCAAAAATGGCTCGACTCAAGCTGCTCTTATGTTGTTGTTGTTATTTTGCTCGCGTGTCTTGGTTGCGTTGTTGTTGTTGCGACTTCACAGCGCCGAATAGGCAGAAAAAAAGTTGGGAGCAGCCGCTAGCTCTCGGAGCCCATGCGTGCCCACCGCTGATTTAAAGATTCTTATTCATTGATAATAATTAATTTTGAGTGAATAAAATAAAACACTCAGGTAATCATTATTTATGGCTTTTATTCTATTCACTCAAAATAAAACTTACTTTATAATAGAATTTTGTAATCATTTTAAATAAAACTACAAAATAAAATAAAAATTATTAATATTGATTATTTGTGAGTTCTATTAAGTCATTATCATTGAGTTTTAGATGTAAACAAAAATTGCGGTCCCTGATTTATTTGTTTATTTATTTTTAGTGTTAAAAGACACTCTGCAAGGGTGTCCGCAAGTTTACCACGACCATCAGCTGTCGCAACAAGAACTAAAACAAAAACAAGAAAACCAACAACAACAACAGCAACAACAACAGCAATAACAACAACAATAAGCACAACAACAACAACAAGCACAACAGCTTCAAAATCAACTTTAAAAACAACGTTAAAAGCAACTTTAAAAGCAACAAGCACAACAATGAAAAACATGTGCAAATTGTGGGTGCCCAAAGACGCTTAATTGCCCTGCTGGCCTTTCTGACCTCTCTGACCTTTCACCTGCCCCGTGACCCCGTTGCATGCCCCACACATTTGCCACATTGTTGCTGTGAAATCCTTTGCAATGTTAATAACATGCTTAAAAACAAAATTAACTCAAATTCAATTCTGTTTAAATAATATTGGTCAAAGTTCAATCAAAGGTCAATCCATAATCCTGCGTGTGTGTGTGTGTGTGTGTGTGCGTGTGTTAGTAAGTCTACGTGTGCGTGTTTGTGTGTGAATCTATGTGTGTGAATATGTGTGTGCCTGTATACATAGGTGTGTGTGTGAGCCAAATTCATCCACCTGATTTCCGTTAATTGCACAATATCCATTTTTTTTAATCAATTATTTTGGGCAATTTTTTTTAATAAACTACAGTGAAGCCTTGAGATGTTAAATTTAATATAAATTTAATATATTATATTAAATTTGTGAAAAATATTTAAAATCATCTTTACAGTTTTTAATGACAAAGTAAATCGAAAAGTTTCAGAAATGTGAGAGATCTCGATTTTCGAACCGATTTTTTTTATTATTTAAAAACAGGAATCGAAAAAAAGTTAAAAACTTTTCTTTTAAATTTGTATACAATATTTGTATACAATTTCTATTATAGAATTTGTAAATAAAAATTATTTTTTTTTAAAAAAAAATTTTAAGATTTATAGTTTAAAATTAAAGTTACTTTTAAGTTTGTGTAACAATAATTTTAAATAAAAGTTATTTTTCAACTTTTACTATAACAATTTTACTAATAAAAATTGAGAATGAAATTATTGTTTAATTTTTATAATAAAAAATGAAACTAAAAGTTAACTTTCGATTTTTATTATAAAAATTGTAAAATAACTTTAAGTTTTAATTAATATTATTTTTTAATTTTGCTTCTCTGCGTAAACTTTATTACCGGGTATTTGCAAGTTTATCAGACGTGTTAAATCACTGCGGACAGCAGTCCGCGCTAGTTCATATGGGAGCTATATGATATAGTGGTCCGATCCAAAATCTAAAACAAACTCGATCTGCTTGCAATATAGACGAACCTACATACCAAGTTTGGAGTCTCTAGCTCTTATAGTCTCTGAGATCTAGGCGTCAATACAGACGGACAGACGGACATGGCTATATCGACTCGGCTGTTGATGCTGATTAAGAATATATATACTTTATGGGGTCTGCCACGCCTCCTTCTGCCTGTTACGCACATTTTTTTTTGTGACAAAGTTAATAGACCCCTTTACTTTTTTAAAGTACGGGGTCTAAAAATGGAACTAAAAGTTAATTTTCGATTTTTATTATAAAAATTGAAAAAAAACTTTTAGTTTTAATTAATATTATTTTTTATTTTTACACTAAAAATCTAAAAGTACCTTTTAGTTTCCATTCTTGTTATAAAAATTGAAAATAAGAGCTATACTATCAGGGGTGCCACAGAAATCGCTTTCGCTTGAATTTGACTAAAATTTGTATGAGTTTTAAATAAAAACTGAAATTTAATTATTATTTTTTGGTATAGGTTTTATTAACGTGAATTATTATTTTACAATTTTTTCATTTAGATCGAAAAATTAAAGTTTAATTTTAATTTTTTCCTGTTTAAATTGACATTTAATAAATAATAATTAACAAAAAACTTGTTTAAATTTGCTATGAAATTATTAATATTTATTTTATTATTTTTTTTTTCATTATTATTATTTTTTTATTCATTTTATATATTTTTATTTTTACAAGACATTTCAAATTGTGTAAATTGTAAGATTTATTGCTGTGGCTTCTTTGTGACGAGGCTCCACTGTACACAGTAGTACTTGTCAGCCCAATTTAGCTGGCAGCCAATATTTATAATGATTTATGATTTATTATAATTTATAAATCCATGCATCCATATATGTTTTTGTGTGGTTCGTGGGCTTTGTGATTGTTTTGTGATTGCAGGGATCGCAAGTCGCTAGCGAAATCGCCGATGCAACAGCGTGGAGAGAGAATGGAGAGCGGCGTGCTCACCTTTCAGCAGGCCATGTCCGGTGCAGTGTCGCCACAATATGCAGCAACAGGAGGAGGAGTAGGAGTTGGAGTGGGAGGAGTAGGAGTGGGAGTGGGAGGATTAACGGTAGCATCCACAACTGCAGCTGGAGCTGAAGAGCTGGACAGACGCCTGTTGGGCTCCAGCTCGGCCTTGGCTGCCGTCGTCGAGGATACAACAACGAGTGGACCCGATGCCACCGATTCCCCCACAGCCGAATCCGAGTCCGAACCCGATGAAGATGATGATGATGACGATGATATTGAATTCAATGATGATGATGATGATCTGCCTGGCGCATCCACATCCAATAATGCCCAGCTCTATCCCACACTGCATCTCTCCAGTCTGCTGCGGGAACGCGGCGTTGGCGAATCCTCCTCAGCTCAGTCCGCTGGCGGCGTCTGTACCCTGAACGGTCCGCCGGTACCGCCCCTACCACCGCCACCGCCACCGCCCACAGGCAGCACGGTCACCTTTGCGGCAACGCGACAGCGACCACGCACCGCCAGCATGCCGGCCGAGGGTCGCAAGGTGAGTACTTCAAATCTATCAAGTCGCAATTGAAAAATATATAAAAATAAATGAAGGAAAATCTGGAAAATTACATATTCTGTTAAAAATCCTTCATAACAGTACTTTTTTCAAATTTTTTCTTTATTTTTTCATTACAATAGACCTTGTTACCGGGTATCTGCTAGTCGAGCAGACCCTGTGTCGAAATTTTTAACCAAAATCTATTATATCAATATATATAGATTTTATTGTAAATTTTTTTTAAATTTATTCTTAGTGTGCTCTTTAGAATACCCTTTTTACCGGGTATCTGCTAGTCGAGCGGTCCCTATGTAAACATTTTTTACCAAAACCTACACTACCAATATATGTAGATTTTATTGTAAATTTTTTTTAAATTTATTCTTAGTGTGCTCTTTAGAATACCCTTTTTACCGGGTATCTGCTAGTCGAGCGGTTCCTATGTCAACATTTTTTACCAAAACCTACCAATATATGTTGGCTTTTTTTGCAGTATTTTTTTTTTACATTTTTTTTTAATTTTTTCTTTCGAATTGACCCTGTTACCGGGTATCTAGTAGTCGGAAAGACCCTGTGTTGCCATTCTTAGCCAAAACCTACATTACCAATATATTTCGATTTTTGCAGTATTTTTTTTTGGCTTTTTTCTTGATAAAAAACCTTTTTACCGGGTATCTACTAGTCGAGCAGACCCTGTGTCGAAATTTTTAAACCGATTATCTGCTAGCCGAGAAAAACTCAACTGAGAAATGATTATTCTTTAAGTACCACAGAGTATACATAATTGTCGGGTATTTGATAGTCGAGAACACTCGTTAATGAGATCAAGCTATTCTAACTCTGAGTAGATCTTTTTTTCCTGCTGCTTTTTTTGCTTCTCTGCGTAAACTTTATTACCGGGTATTTGCAAGTTTATCAGACGTGTTAAATCACTGCGGACGGCAGTCCGCGCTAGTGACGAAAGCAGCACGAAAGGTGCGATAAATGAGTTACACCTGAGACCGAGTTACCCCTTTTACCGGGTATCTGCCAGTTGAGCAATGTCTTCAAGTATGCGGATTTAAATAATGTGTTATAAGAAATAATAATAAGAAATAAGAATAATTATGCTTGTAATAAATTCCATTCTACACCTTACTGCCAGGTATTTTCCAGTCGAGCATTCGCCTGATATTTGAAATTAAATAAAAATTTAATTAAAAATGCATAAAAAATAAATAATAATAATTAAATATTAATTGAAGTCAATGCACAATAGTGTATACCTTATTGCCGGGTATCTTTCAGTCCATAAATTTGTTTACATAATAAAAAATTGAGAAATAAGCTATAAGTAAATAAATTATTTTAAAAAATAAAACAAATAAATTTTGTAAGTAATAGATTCAATAGTTCTTATGGCCGGGTATCTTTCAGTCGAGCAGCTGCCCCAAAATATGCTTAATTGAATGACGTGTTTTTTGGCTGGAATATTGCAGTGCTGAGCTTAAGTGTTAAGTACTCATTATAAGGCTAATCGCTGCGCAAACAATGAATAACTTGAATAACGTGAATAACGTGAATAACTTGAGCGATTGCCTAGACCAAGAAACAAAGCAATTCTCCCTCCCTCCCTCCAATTCTCAGCCCCCGTCTCCGTCTCCATCTACAGCTCAATTCTCAGTTCAATTCTCTGTCGAATGTCGTCATTTTGGGCGCATTAAGCCCTTGGGACTCGGAATAGACAACATTGCCAAGGAATGTTTTTTTCTCGTCCATATTGTTAATCCTCGAGCAAAAGCACAAGAGACATCGATAGAGAGAGAGAGAGAGAGCAAAGGAGGGAGAGAGATGGAGAAGGACTGCGGCAAACTCGGTCCATCAGTGTTGACAGAATTTTATGGCCCAAAATGGCAAATTTAATGAAACAAAATATTCTGGGGTGCCACAGAAATCGCTTTCGGTTGAATTTCACTTAAATTTCATACAAATTTGGAAAATTAAGTGAAATTCAAGCGAAAGCGATTTCTGTGGCACCCCCGATTAATTTCAAAATATTTTCAATAGAATAAAACTCGAAAAATAAAAGAGAAACCCGAATTTACTGATGAACTTTATAAAAACTTATACTTTAAAAGTCAAATTTTAACGCAATTACAAAAAAAAAATTCAAGTCTAGCTATTAAAAAGCTTAAAATCTGCTTCATATACATCAAATATACAAGTCTAGCTATAAAAAAAATAAAGATATTATTCAAATACATAAAATATACAAGTCTAGCTATAAAACACCTAAGAAACTTCTTCAAATACATTAAATATCCAAGTCTAGCTATGAAAAGCTAAAAGATCTTCTCCAAATACATCAAATATACAAGTCTAGCTATAAAAAACCTAAAAGTTTTCTTCAAGTACATTAAATATCCAAGTCTAGCTACGAAAAAGCTAAAGATCTTCTCCAAATACATATAATATGCATGTCTAGCTTTAAAATAGTTAAAGATCTTCTTTAAATACATAAAATATCCAAGTCTAGCTATGAAAAAGCTAAAAATCTTCTCCAAATACATTAAATATCCAAGTCTGGCTATGAAAAACCTAAAAATCTTCTTCAAATACATTAAATATCCAAGTTTAGCAATGAAAAAGCAAAAGATCTTCTCCAAATACATAAGATATCCAATTTTAGCTATAAAATAGCTAAAATTAGCAACATTGCTATCAGTTCCAAATGCAATTCTAGAGTTGTTTTTCAGAGTCAATGGAGAATTGAAAATTTTCGTATGCACAAAAGTTGCAAGCCTTTGGGGAAATGTGTGTGTGCGAGTGTATGTATGTAAATGTATATGTGTGTGTGTGTGTGGGCTCCAAGGAATGCTCAGTGCAGTGCAGTGAGAAGCAGCGGGAAAAGTCAACAGAAAAGTTGCAGCAGACAATTTTCTACTTTATTTCTTGGCGTTTTGTTTGCGACTCGTCTGATTTTGGGCCAAGTTTTTGTCGCACTTCTTGTATCCCTACCAAACACACACACACACACACACACACACTTGACATTCTTTGTAGCTTCAACTTGCGCTATTTATATGACCAAGCGGCCACCTGGCACAGTGTCACACAGTGGGTCATTGCCTGATTTTGCGAATATTTAAAAAAAAAAATAATTTTTCTGGAATAGATTTCTTTTTGTCCCAATACCGCATAGAAGAAAGAAGAAAAAGTGTTGTCAGCTAAATAAATATTTTATATATATATATATATATATTATATTTTAAATATCAAAAAAAACAAAAAAAGTCGCCGTCAGCGCGAGCTTCTTGCTTGGTTTTTAAAAATATATGTTAAATTTGTATATATTAAATTGCACTTTGTTTTTGTTATTTTAAAATTTTTGTAAATTCTGAAAATAAGTTTTGATGATTTTGAAATTTGATTTAAGTATCCTTCTACCCACTGTGCGCTCCCATCCAGAAGCTGTTTGCCATTGATTCGATTTTTTTGGGCGGCACTTAAAGCGGATTGTTGTTACGGCAAACAGATGGGCGTAGAAAATGGCGGATATAAAATGGGAAAATGGAAAACTGCAGTTGGGCATTTGACAGTTGGCAGTTCACAGTTCTGATCCCAAGTGGAAAGCGGTCAAATCCTTTGGCATCAGTTGATTGCACTTGCGACATTTTGCGCTCATATTTATTTCGTCGTGTTTTGTGAAATTTCAATTTTGAGTGCTATCAATTCCCAAAATGACCAGGTCAATGCGCCACTTGCAACTTCTACTATCTCTCTCTTTCTCTCTCGCTATCTCTCTATCTCCATCTCTGTTTTCCACTACTAGCTACCCCTTTTCCCTAATTAGCAAAATGTATTCAGAAAAGAAACTCAGATTAATGGGTTGGTGACTTTGTCTCAAACAACTCACACAATCAAAAATTGCGCTTGTGTGCGTAGCAGCGAAACACGAAGTCACAAAACGTTTTACTGCTTTACACTGAACAAATCAAATGAAAGCAGATTTGAGCTGTCGCATAGTTGCAGTTGGCAACGTAAAGAGAGTAAAGCATCAGTTGCAGTGTGTGACAAACGTCTAGCGCTGTACTCCTCTCTCCTCATTGAACGCAGCTCAGCGACTGACATCGAAAAGGATCAGCCGATCAGATGCGTAGTGAGGGAGTAAGAAGCCGAAGAGGCGCATCGTGAGAGCGGAAGCCGCCGAGCGTGCTATTTATATACCACACGAGTTCTTACTCTCTCTACGTGTGTCGGCTGCGACGCCGGCAGAATCATGAGATAGGCTTTTGGCATTTTGAACACCACTGCTTTATAGACACCTACAACTCAGAAGATATTTATTATTATTTTGTTCTTTTTTACTTAATGTTCAAAATGTTTTTCTTTAATTTTCATTTTATATATTTTGTAGTAAATATGTTTCTTTATGTTTTAACTCTGTTTGATACTGGGTATCTAACAGTCGAGCACCCTTAACTGAAGTGCTCTTCAATTTTTTGCCTGCAGTGTTTGGTTTTTGTTACCTGCAAAAATTTCAATGCGAGCTGCTTTCGGCAAACTAATTACATTAGCTGCAACGATAAGTGCAAGGTGTATTTACTATTAAGGTGACGTCGTCCGATGTGGTGAGGCTACAATCATTTTTTCACCAGTCTCTCTCCGCTCTCAGAGAGACAAGCGCTAGAAAAAGATCGCGAACGTTTTACGTTCTGCACTCTTCGTTTGTTATTGTTTAAGCGGACAGAAAAGGAAATGTTTTCGCAAAATAATTAAAATGATTTAATTTAAAATTTATTCATAATATTTTAATTCATAATTATTCTTTTCATTGTTTTCTGTCTACGAGTTTACTCGTAAAGAAGAAGACAAGAAAGAAAACATGCGATACACAACCTCTTTCGACAAAGTTTGCAGGCATACTGTCAAATGTTTGTAGCCTCGAAAGAGAGCAGCTGTGGTGACAACGTTACCTAATAGTAAATATACCTTGGATAAGTGCATGCCAGATAAACACGAGCCAGCTTACGCTCTCTTTTTCACCTCTCTTTCCCCCTCTCTCTCTCTCTTTTTCGCTCGCCCCTTCCGTCACATTTGTGTCGGATTAGGGAAGTTAGAAATTCAGGTGGGAAACATGAAATAACTCTGAACTCTTCATTTAAAAGATGTGCATAAAAAGGGAATGGGAATCATAAATCCTTAGCTAATGACCAGAGTGTTTCATCTCTCCCTCTCTCTCTCTCTCTCTCCCTCTTACGCTCTCTCCCCCTCTCTTTCACTCCGTCTCCCTCATATATTTTTGTGGGATTTTTTCTATGTGCCAAAAAATGAGGCACACAAAAGGCAACTCAACTAGTAAAGTTACAAACTCACGCCTACATATAAAGTTGATGCGAGCACAGTCTTGGTCAGCAAAATAATAACACCTAGGACATAATAATATTTGCAATGCCGCTGTCAAATTTTCTTGACAATATATTTTTATTTAGTTAAATATTATTAAATTCCAATTTAAACAAAGTTAAAAATATGTAAATTTGAAAACAAATATTTAAAAATTTCAAAAATGCAGATCTTTTTATTGAAATCAATATATAAATTAAATTAGGGCAGAATTAAAAATTTAATTTAGCTTTATAAACTTAATTAAAAAACTATAGTTTAGTTTTTAAAATGATTACACTTTAACAACGTTTTTAAATTTTATGCTTGACCGAATCAAAATTAACCGTTATGCTTGAATCGGTTTCTTAACGGTTATTTCGGTTGGAATAATTTCGGTTATTGGGTATTGGATGAAAATATAAAATTTTTGTTTCGGTTACGGTTTCAGTAACGGTTATCAATTTCAATCGGTTATTACCGGTTAACGGTTGCGGTTATGGTTAGGGCTGTGGTGACGATTATGGTTACTGTTAAATACTAATATTTTTCACTTTAAACTACATAAAAAACAATAGTTGACATTAAATAAATTGTTATATGCTGGTGTACTTAATATGTTGGCCCGCATTGTGTGTGTCTATGTCTATGTGTGTGTGTATTCTATAACATAAGTGGCAGACAGCTGTGTCTGTGCTTTAGGCTGAATGCTTAATATCGACGATGCCACCTGGTGCCATTTTGAGAGCCAAAGCATCAAGAAGAGTGGAGTGAGGAGAGAGTAAAGAGAGGAGAGTGAAGAAGGAACAGAGGAGAGTGAAGAGCGGAGCGAGACTTGGAAAGCTGACAGTTGCTTAGTCATGCTGAATGCTTGGTTGGCTGCTTAGTTGGTATGGAAGTTGCCATAACAGTAATCTCTCTCTACTCTCTAGTCTCTTCTTCTTCTTCTTCTTCAAATTCATGCCTTCGTCTTTTATTTTTGCCACTAATAGATGGGAATTTCTCATAGTTGACTGGCTTTTTGTATTTCTCTTGAGACAGAGCAAAAGATAACACGACAACGGGACAATGGGACAACGGAACAGCGGGATAAGCAAAGCGTTAAGTCCTTGAAAATCGCAAATTTTTTGAATATTAATTATAAACAAAAATATTTCTTTATTTATAAAAAGAAAAGAAATGATTTATTTTCATATATCAGTTTTACTTCAATGTGATAAATTTTAAATTTAATATTTCAAATGTTGTTTAGGCTTTATTATTTTTTTTTATTGATTGGTAAAATTAAAAATAAAATAAAATATATTTTTTACTTGTCCGTAAATGTTGCCAGTATTTAAAATTATTAGTATTGAGGCTTTTTTCCCTGGCGTATATGTACTTAATAATTGCAATTAAATTCATAATTATTTGAAAGAAACAGAACTTTTAAAATATTTCTTAAAAAATGTGAATTTCAATTTTATCAGCCATCTTAAGTATTCCTAATGCATTTCTTTTCTGGCTTACGCAGCGTATACGCAATAATTGAATTTTTTTATTTTCTTTAAAATTATATAGTAAAACTTTCAAAATTCTCAATTAAAAATATAAATTTTAATATAAATTTGACCAGCGTATACGCAATAATTATTGTTCTTATTAATTTTTGTATATATTTTCTATATAATTATTTTAGCAATCGATTTGTAATATAAAACTTTATAAATATTAAATTAATCTTGATTATTTTCCTTAGCAATTTTAAGTATTTCTAAAACGTTTCTTTGGTGGCTTAAGCAGCGTAAACGCAATTTTTGTAATTTAATTTATTTTCTAAATAATTATAATTATTCAATTATTATTGAAACAGATAAAGGTACAGTAAAGCTTTAAAAAATATAATGTTTCGAATATGAATTTTCAAACTAATTATATAGAAAAACCTTAAATATATTAAATTACAAATATAAAACTAAGTCTCGCAATTGAGTTTCTTGGTCCGTTTACGCGTCGTATGCGCAATTATTGTCTCGTTATTGTGTCAAGTTCAGATGATGATGATGATGATGATGATGATGTTGATGATGATGATGATGATGATGATGATGATGATGATGATGATGATGATGATGATGATGATGATGATGATGATGATGATGATGATAAAGATAATTGTAATCGCATCATTTACAATAATTCATAAGAATCTCAGCATTTCTGTGTATACAAAGTGTATTTGTATTTGCCTTTCTATTTGTGTTTACATGTGTATTTGTGTTGTTGTTGTGTTGTTGTTATTGTTGTTGTTTCATTGTTGTTGTTGTTGTTGCTTTCTGTTGCAGCCTCGATTGGCGGACACGCGTCGCTCGGCAATTCATTGTGGCGACAACGATGTGGACACGGATTATTATCGACTGCGCAGTTTCAGCATCACGTCGCACGGCGTTTGCAATTTGGGTGATTCATTACGGTAAAGTGGGCGTGGCAGCGGTACACAGACACACACACACACACACACACACACAGACACAGATAGACAGACAAAGAGACAACAAGCTTTTTACTGTTGACTGTTTTGCATCTCTGACAGTTTACTTACTTCTTTTTCTTTCTCTTTCTTCTTTCTCCTTCTCTTTATCTTGTTTCTCTTGACAGCAGTCGCAGGTCACGTTCGATCAATTCTGTGACATCGGCGGCAACAACGACGCACAGTGGTGTGGATCGTCACAATAGGTGAGCATAAATATCAATATGAAATGGAATATGAATATGAATAAGAGTGTGAATATGAGTGTGAGTGTGTGGATTTGTCAGTAAATCTCTGTTTTAATTCAGGGAATACACTGGCTATAAATTAATTAAATTTCATTTGATTTTATTTCACTTTAAAAACTAAAAATAAATAATAATAAAATTTTCATTATAACTTAAGCTTAAAAACCTGATCAACAAATTTCATTTGAATTTATTTAAATATAATTTATAAAACACAAAAATATTGAATGTAAATGTATATTTAAACTTCAAAAACTTATTACAAAAATTTTAATTTCATATAATTTTTTTGTTATTTATAAAAATAAAATAATTAAAATTAAAATTTGATGTTAAACTTAAGCTTAAAAACCTGATCAACAAATTTCATTTGAATTTATTTAAATATAATTTATAAAACACAAAAATATTGAATGTAAATGTATATTTAAACTTCAAAAACTAATTACAAAAATTTTAGTTTCATATAATTTTTTTGTTATTTATAAAAATAAAATAATTTAAATTAAAAGTTGATTTTAAACTTAAGCTTAAAAACCTGATCAACAAATTTCATTTGAATTTATTTTTATAATTTATAAAACAAAAAAATAGTGAAATCAAAATCGGTCCAGAAAAACTTGAGTAATCGTGTGAACATGTTTGCAAATCATGAAAAACGCTGTTTTAAGTTTTGACTTCACTTGCGTTAACATTGCATTAACATTGCGTTAACATTGCGTCAACATTGCACTAATATTGCATAAATGTTGCACTAACATTACGTTAACATTGCATTACCATTGCGTTAACATTTAATTAACATTTCGTTAACATCGCATTAATATTGCATTAATATTTCGTTAACATTGCATTAACATTTCACTGACATTGCGTTAACATTGCATTAACATTGCTTTATCATTGCGTCAACATTGCATTAATATTGCATTAATTTTGCATTAATATTTCGTTAACATTGCATTAACATTGCATTGACATTGCGTTAACATTGCGTCAATATTGCATTAATAATGCATTAATTTTGCATTAACATTTCGTTAACATTGCATTAACATTGCGTTTACATTTCGTTAACATTTCGTAAACATTGCATTAATATTGCATTAACATTTCCTTAAGATTGCATTAACACTGCGTTAAAATTGCGTCAACATTGCAACATTGCATTAATATTGCATTAATATTGCATTAACCTTGCGTTAACATTGCTTCACAAAAATTGCTGTATTTCCCAATCTATTTGGAATTTTGAAATTTTTTTTTTTTTTTTATAAATTTGCGTCGAGTAGCAACAGTTTTAGAAAACAGATTGAATATAATACCACTTATATTTTGTATTTTTTTTCCACCTAAAACTGTTTTATTCAAAAATCTTAATATTATTGGATTTAAAAAAATAAAATTACTTTAGACGCATATTCTAGAATCCAGATGTTCAAAATCAATCACTTTTTGACCAGTGTATAGATTGTTTATCAAATGACAATGGAACTTGGCAAACAAGGCACAGGGGCAAAGTTCATAAACGGTGCCCAACAATGAAAAGCGTGTCCCACACACGGAAAGAGAGAGAGAGAGAGAGAGAGGGAGTGAGTGAGGGAGAAAGGTAGACAGGAGTGCAGACTAATTTCATACAATTTCCACACACAAAACAATTTCCGCTGCCATTACCAACAGCTTTTCCTTCGCTTTTCTTCTTTTTATTCATTTTTCTTTCTTTTCATTTTTTGTTTGTTTGCTTGTTTTTTTTTTTATTTACTTTATTCGTATTTTGTAAAGGAATTCTGCTTTTATTGCTTGCTTACTGTTTTTCCCCTCACTTCCCCCTCTCACGCTCTCTCTCTCTCTCTCTCTCTCTCTCTCTTTCTCTGTCTCTGTGTGTCTCTTTCTCTCTCTTGCATGTGGCATTTTACATTGTCGTGGGGTTCTTATTATTATTACTGTTATTATTGTTATTACATGCGCCGATGTCACTTTCCCTTTCTGTTTTCATCATCATCATCATCATCACATAATCATCATCATCAGTTGCCTTTTGGATTCATTGAATCAAAGTCTTTTTAAACAAGCAGACAGTTTATTTAAATTAAATACTTTTTACCACTCACATATATTTTCATTTTACTTATAAAAATTAGTTAAAGGGTTCCCATTATATTTAGCCCGAATTCAATCCGAAACGATGTCAGAAGTGGGGCAATCTCGAATTTTCTTAAACCAAATATGAAATACTTGATTTTTTTAATGCCGAATTCAATCCTGAAATTCTTAAATTCAGGCTAAAAAGTTTGTATTAATTATAATGTTTTTCGTTACATTTAAACTTTTTTTAAATTTTTTTTTACGATTTTTTTTAAACTTTTTTTTTAAACGTTTTTTTTAACATTTTTATTTTAATAGATATTTTTTTTTTTTAAATTTTTTGTTTTTACCTTTTTTTATTTTTACGTTTTTTCTTTTTTAATTGACGGGGGGAATCGAACCCAGACTTTTTTCAAACTGGAGTCGGCGACTCTAACCATTGAGCCACCGGACCGGTTGAAATGAGAGAGGCCGAGAGAGAATTTTCCACTCGCGCTCAGCAAATGTGTATTTTCCCATTTTAATCCCGATACAGGCTTGATTATTCGGCTTAATCCTGAATGCATACCTGAAAAATGCGAGCTTAAACTAAGAATTTTATACCTGATCTTAGAATGGTATCTTTTTAAAATACTACGTTTTTTAACTATTATTATAAGCTATTATCCTACTAAATCGGAACAAGATTGGCCAAATAGATCGTTAGTAATGACGGATTAAAGTCTTTAAGCAATTTAACTGCCTAAAAGTATGTAATATTTTTTATCTTCTCTTTTGTTCTTTTTTTTTAATTACCCCCCTGTATTTTATAATCAAAAAAGTATTAATTTTGTTTTATTTTATTTTATTTATTTGGTTTTTTTCTGAATTTAAGACACTAGTCACTATTATTAACATCGATATTAAATATTATTAACATCAAAAATTCACAATTTATAAGGAAAATTAAATATTAATAAGTTATCAAATCAAACTTAAGCTTTAGTTTTAAGTAAAATTTAAATTTTAGCTAAAGATTTTAACTATTTTAATTTTCTATTACTATTGTTTTTTATTTTCGTATTTTTTAATGATTTTTAATTATTTAATATTATCTATATTTTATTTTTATAAAAGCAAAACATTTATTTTTTAATATAAATGAATATGTCTGTGAGTTACTGTATGTATTGTAAAATATTCTATGAATAGTCATAAAATGTCAATGACTTGATTTATTTTGTAATTTGTAATTCATTAGCTGTAGTTCTTCTTCTCTCTTTCCCCGTCTCTTTGATGTTGTGTTGTCTCTTTTCAACTGCAGCAATGCGTCGCGCACATCCGGTTGCTGCGATGTCGGAGGCGTGGCGGGAAAAGGCAAGAGATCGGGGTCGGGGGCGGGGGCGGACCCCTCGCTCGCGCTGCAGCCGCAGAAAGTGAACGGCCATCATCAGAATGTGAATCAAAATGGCGATCCCGTGCCGGCGTATAAAATCGCAATGCTCGGCGCTTCCGGTGTGGGAAAGACAACGCTGACGTATCAGTTCACAACATCCGAATATATCTGCGCCTATGATTTGAGTCTGGGTAAGTCAACCATCAATAACAAAATCACAATTAAATTCTATCGAACCGGAAGCGGAAGCCAAACCGGAAACGGAACTGAAAACAACCAGAAAACATGAAATTAAAAGCATGTGACACGCGTTAAACGATAGCATTCAATAAAATGTCAAAATTGCAGAGGACAAGCTAAATTACAGTGGGTCACAGTGGGAATGCGACATGCGCGGCACAGTTAGTCACGCAAGTGTTTTGACAACATGCAAAAATTCACATACAAGTCAAGCTATTTTTTTCAACAAAATAAAAAATTTACATACAGTTTGTCAAGTCAATACTTTGACAAAATACATGTAAATACTTCTCATACAGTTAGTCAGGGAATTGTTTTGACAACATGCTAAAATTCACTTACTATCAGTTTTTAAAATATATTTACTTCTCATACAGTTAGTGAAGCAATTGTATTGACAGCATACAATATAAACAGGGTATAATACAAAATTGATATACAGTTAGTCAAGCAATTATTTGAGCAGCAATTATTTTTAAAATATATTTACTTCTCACACAATTTAAGTATTTTTTCTACAATATAAAAAATTTACATACAGTTGGTCAAGCAATTATTTTGACAACATACAAAAATTCACATCCTGTTTGTCAAGTAATTATTTTGAAAATATAATTAGTTCTCATACAGTTAGTGAAGCAATTGTATTGACAACATACAACATAAAAAATTTACTTACAGTTGGTCAAGCAATTATTTTGACAACATACAAAAATTCACATCCTGTCGGTCAAGTAACTATTTTTAAAATATAATTACTTCTCATACAGTGTGTGAAGCAATTGTATTGACAACATACTATATACAAAATTTACATACAGTTAGTCAGGCAATTGTTTTGACAAAATATACAAATTCAAGTAATTATTTTTAAAATTTTTATAGTTTTCATACAGTTGCTCAAGCAATTGCTTTCACAATATACAAAAATTCACATACAGTTGGTCAAGTAATTATTTTTACAAACTAAAAAAAAAAGTTCACTTTCAGTTAGTCAAACAAATATTTTGACAAAATAAAAAAACATTTGCCTAGTATTTTTTATTTTTTTTTATAAATATATGGGCAGCGTGGCGAACGTTACAGTGGAATATATGACCATATTAATCCAGATAAAAATATAATGATAGGAAGTCTCGTTAAATAAATATTTTAAATCTTATCTGTTGCGAACGTTACACATATTAAATACATTTTTACTTCGAATAATTAGAATATATTAAACATCCGATTAAAACATATCGATAAGAAGTATCGTTAAATAAATATTTTAAATTTTATCTGTCGCGAACGTTACCATTTTTAAACACATTTTAGCATCAAATTATTAAAATATATTAAACATCCAGCTTAAAAAATATTGATAAGAAGTCTCGTTAAATAAAAATTTTGATATTGATCTGTTGCGAACGTTACAATTTTTGCCACACTTTAACTTCAAATTATTAATAAGTTTATATTAAATACCGAGCTTAAAAAATATTGATAAAAAGTTTCGTTAAATAAATATTTTAACTTTTATCTGTTGACGACACATTTTTACTTCAGATTACTAATATATATTAAATACCCAGCTTATAATATATTGATAAGAAGTATCGTTAAATAAATATTTTAACTTTTATCTGTTGCGAACGTTATACTTTTTACACACTTTTTAACTTCAAATTATTAAAATATATTAAACATCCAGCTTAAAAAATATTGTTAAGAAGTCTCGTTAAATAAATTTTTTTAACTCTTATCTGTTGCGAACGTTACACTTTTTATACACATTTTTACTTCAAATTATTAATAAATAATAAATATCCTGTCAATATGTCCAACAAAGTATTGTTAAGTAAACAGCTTAAAAACCAATATAAAACAAAACTCAATATTCAAAAACTTAAATGAATATCAGCGTTAATCCAGACGTTTTTAGCCCACTGTTCGGGGGGAGGATTAAAAAGTGGGCGCGATTGTGGCTTTTAGTCAAGCGCATTTGCATTTTAATTACGCCGTAGACTCATCAAATATGAAAAGTGCCGTTGCTAATTTCATTAACTTTGCTAATACATCACTGGGAAAATTAATGAAAAGGAGAAGGGAGAAGAAAGTACACAAGGGAAATGGGAAGTGGAATTGTGGGAGGAAGTAAAAGACAACTTACAAGTAAATATCTCAAATAGCTCAGCAAAATGACTGAAAATTGCTTGAAAAACGTTTCCTAGTTCTATTTGGAATACAGATTTTCAATATCGATTTTATGTCATATTATCAAATTTAAATAGACAGAAATGACAGTGAACGACGAGTTAGAAGAGAGTCAACAATTAATGACACCGATTTGTTCTTAAGATGTCATCAATTTGAAATTGATATCAATTAAAATTGTTGCCTACAAATATCTAATTACTAAACTGCTAATCCTTAACTTTACAATGCATTAATAAATTCTTAACAAATAAGTAAAAGGGTATAAATATTGTATTCGTTGCAATGTTTATTGTTATAATAATAATAATAATAATAATAATAATAATAGAAACGACAGTTATTTAAGCTTAATCAAACTAAAATCAAATTCAGTTGTTTTGACATCCATGATTCTTTCATCCTGAATGATACACAACTTAACTTAACCCATTAAATACCCATCAAATATTTCGAATTTTTGTAAAAGTCAACTTTTAGAAACTTTTTTTTCTCGGACTTAAACAATAAATCAGGGGTGCCCAAAGATGCCTTATGGATGTGCACGCACCAATACAAATACAAAAAAATGCGCACACACACATAAAACGAAAATTTTTTTTATTTCAATGTGTACACAGAAAAAATATAGGAACATGTTTCCTCAAAAAAAAAAACACAAGCGTCACACGTTTCACATCGAAGTAGACTTCTTCTTTTTCGGTGTACACCAAACGATAAGACAAAAACAAAATACATTCGGATTAGCAAAAGCAAAACGATGCAATTCAATTGTTTTTGTTTTGCCAGCAACGAAAGTGGACGGAAAGCAACAATGCAAGATTTGTTCTTGTTTTGACAGCAACGAAAGACGACCGAAAGCGTAATGTGCAAAATTTATTTGTGTAATTTGCCAATGTGCGCCAGAAGCTTAACAACGTGTATTCTCACGCACTTCCCAAATCCTATGTGCAAAACAAAAACAAATGTGCGTCGTGTGCATAGGCGATGGTCATCCCTGCAATAAATGCTTTGATGCAAAAAATTTCTCCAAACAAAACTAATAGTGACTGCCATCAAAAATCTCTTCGAAATATTTTTTATCATTTTTTAAAAATTGCTATCCGACGACTGTATCGTGTATTTTTTTTTTAAGAAACACATTTTAATTTCTATATACAAATATAAGCTACTATTTGAGTATTCAAATAAAAATTCAAGCTGTAATTAGTCAACTTTCTCTAAATGTCATTTGTGTAATGAACAGCAACGTGTCCTGAATTCATCAGAGCTGAAAAGTGCTCGGCAATCCCATGTGGCAAGTGCGTGCAACGGATTTGAAGCTAGTTGCATTAGTGCATTCCATTTTGCAGTTGCTATCGGAATGGAAATCGAGCGTTAAGTGCGTATTTTTAGCTTTCAGCTCGGCCCCTGTCCGTTTTTTCTCTCTTTTTTATTTTTGCATGAGGAGGTGGAGTTGGGAATAGGCGTGGCAGACGTAAAGGCTCTCAGTTCTGAGCTTTGTCATGCTAATCCTGCAACTATAACAACAACAATCAGAACAACAACAACAACAACAGCAATCAGAGCAACATTTGTTCCACTTCAAGTGACGCTTTCACATTCACGATTTGATGCACAATTTGCATGCTAAAGGGTTAAACGGGGCTGGGAATTCGTTTGGGTTGCGTGGGTTAAGAAACCAATAAGAATGCCACACGTGGCGAATGCCGCTTTGTCGCCAGCCTATAAGCCTCTGTTGACATTTCGCTGCTGGGCTAAACAAAACTAGTGGACGGTGCTACAGTCGTATGGGACTATGCCATATACATATTCTGTCGATTCGGTTCAGATATCTCAAACAAGAAAAAAGGTTTTCATACTAAGAATTGATTTTCAACTGATCGTTCCTATGGCAGCTATATGATATAGTGCTCCGATTTCAAGCAAATTTGGTCAGAATGCATCAAACCCTCTTTTATGCATATTCTGTTTTTTTGGTTCAGATATCTCAAACCAAAAAACAGTTTTTTGTACTAAGACTTGATTTTCAACTGATCGTTTCTAAGGCAGCTATATGATATAGAGGACCGAGCTTAAATCTAAAACAAACTCGATCTGCGTGCAATATAGACGAACCTACATACCAAGTTTGGAGTCTCTAGCTCTTATAGTCTCTGAGATCCAGGCGTCAATACAGACAAAGTAGACCCCTGAACTTTTTTTTAAGTACGGGGTCTAAAAA
The DNA here is from genome assembly GCA_037043405.1 of Drosophila subquinaria. NCBI lineage: Eukaryota > Metazoa > Arthropoda > Insecta > Diptera > Drosophilidae > Drosophila > Drosophila subquinaria. Next base: position 6,009 of record JBAMBL010002211.1, on the reverse strand, counting down.
CTCTCGCTTTCAGAAAGCACTGAGCAGAATGCAACTAAACAGAGAGAGAGAGGGGAGAGTGTGTGTTGAACAAAGAGGGAAGGCGAATGAAATTCCTCAAGTTTTAATTAGCACTTCAGTCAAAGGGGAAAAACAAACAAGGGACCAAAGAAAAGGAAACTTTATAATGCACGCAACTTTTTATAGTTCTCTCTCTCGCTCTCTCTCTCTCTCTTTTTTTCTCGCTGGGCTCTGGTCTGTGTTTAACGTGCGTAAATTCAACACAGCTGCCAATAGCTGATGCTGCCCTCGCTTTTCCAAGAATAACAGCCAAGACTCTAGTCAAGTGGTGTGGAACTAGAGGTCTGCATGAATGAACTCAAACTAACGACAATTGAAGCGCTCACACTCAAAATGAACAAATGAGTGAATATGAATTCGAACTCAAATGACTTCGGCTGAATGAAGAGCTCGTGTGAGACTCGGTAGGCCAACATGCAAACGTAGAGGCCTCAATGTAAATGACAGAGGAGCTGAACCTGGTTGGAGTTCATTCGAATTAGCCAGAAACATTTAATTTTAAAAACGTTCTGCAATAATATGATGAACATGAGCATCCATTTATTTCTCAGAAATTAAAATTAAGACTTGAAGCTATTTTAATACATTTTTTAATTTTATAACTATAAAATATGTATTAACATACATACAGTTTGTCAAGAAACACTTTACACACCCTTAAAAAAGAAATATTTTGACTTTAAATAAGAAAATAATAGCTTATTAAATATATTTGGAAAGGTCGTTTAAATTCCGATTGAATGACACAAAACTTTCTTTAACCCATTAAGTACCCTTCGAAAATTTCGAGCTTATGTAATAGTGACTTTCCAAAACTTTTTTCCTCGATTTTTCACATATTTCAATTTCAAAATATTTCAAAAAATTTTCAAAAATAGTTTTGCTGGTATTTTTTAAAATTTATTGAAAATCCTAAAAATTACAATTTTTAACCATTTTTCCTCATTTTCATGCAAAAAGTGCCTTTTTTGCAGTTTTTAAAAAAATTATAAAAAATATAAGCGAAAAGATTTTTGAAAATTTTTTTTTGCAGTCACTCCTAAAATTGTTTGAAAAATGTTTTTGCATCCCAACATTTTTTTTAAAAACTCGAGAAAAAAAGTTTTGAAAGTTGACTCTTTTTAAAATTCGAATATTTCAATGGGTACTTAATGGGTTAAGGGAATTTTTGCATCATTTAAACGGAATTTAAACGACCTTTCCAATTATATTTTTTAAATTTGAAGACTTGACTTACAATAGCTGTTATAGTAAAAGAAAGAGTGTACTTATTAATTTTGCCAGTAGTGTATGTATGTGATTAAACCCTTTTTGAATGTAGAAACATTATTTTGGTAACGTTCTCTGGTTTGGTGGCAATCACACAACGTTTTTCAGTTAGAAAATTGTGCATTTCAAAAAACTCTTTCGCGGTATTGAATATATTTTTGCAACTTGTTTTGTCCAAAAGCGGAAAAAAATCTTAGTGCATGTGCCACCACGCCATCTTTGAGTACATTTTAAGTACTTTCATGCAGACCTCTATTGGCAACTCATAATTCTGCCGGCGTCGCAGCCGACACGTACAGAGAGTGAGAATGCGTGTGGTCTATAAATAGCACGCTCGGCGGCTTTTGCTTTCTTACGTTGCGCCTCTTCGGCTTCTTGTTCTCTCTCGAAGCATCTCTTCGGCTGATCCTTTCTAATGTCACTCGCTGAGCTGCGTTCAGTGAGGAGAGAGGAATACAGCGCTATACTTTTGTCACAAACTGCAACTGATGCTTTGCTCTCTTTACGTTGCCAACTGCAACGATGCGACAACTCGAGTATGCTTTAATTTTATTTTTCCCAGTGTAAAGCAGTAAAATGATTTGTTTGCTTCGTGTTTCGCTGCAGCGCAATGTTTGATTGTGGTATAAATGCAACATTGAAGTTTTCTATAAAGTTTTCCGTATTTTTGTAGCATTTGCGTTTTGCTTTGTAATATGTCAAATTCATATGACGACTGACCAACGGGGGCATAAGAAAAAGAAAGAGGGGACTGTGTGTAGGGTAGGGTGTAGGGTAGGGTGCAGGGTAGGGTGTCGCTGAACGCAGCACGGGTCACGCCATTGCATGACGTTTCCTTCTTTCTGGCCATGGGCTAATGCACATTTCCATGAAACGCATGAAAGGTGAAACAAATCATTAAGAAATAAAAATAAAACGTAAATGAAATATGATAAAGATAAGTTAGAATAATAAAAAATATCAAAGTAGAGCATCTTTTGTTTTGCATACAAGTACAGTCAAACCAAAAGCTTAACATATTTGTAGTTATTTACTTATTTATTTACTAATATCTTTTATTATTTTTATTTATTTTTTTTTAAATTAATTATTTATTGCATATTTATTTATTTATTTATATATTTTTATTTATTTATTTGTTTATATACTTATTTATTTAATATTTATTAAATATATTTATTTATTTAATATACAATCAAACCAAAAGCTAAACATATTTGTACCTATTTATTTATTTACTTACTTATTTTTTCAATTATTTTTAAATATTTTTTTGTATTTATTTATTTACTTCATATTTATATATTTAAATATTTTTATTTATTTCATATTTATTTATTTGTTTATTTACTTATTAACTGTTTTTTGAATTTATATTTAATTTATTTCACATTTATTGCATATTTAATTAAACTAAAAATTTTTTTTATATGTTTGCTTACTTATTTATTTATTTTTATATATGTATTTTCAATTTATTTCATATTTATTATATATTTAATAACATTTAATTTTTTTTTTTTTATTTACTTATTTTTTTTTAATATATTTTAGTTCTTATTATTTATTTATTTATTCTTGATCATATTTGTGAGCTTAATTATAAATTATTTTAAAAAAAATTGTTTTGTTAAAAGTATATTTAAGTATATTTATTTTTAAAAATATTTATGCAGCTGCGGAGTTCTTCAAAGATACTTAAATTGATTGTAGAAAAATCAAGCTTAATTCTAAAGGTTTTTCTTTAAATTCACCAAATCAGCTAAAGAACCAAATATTAATAAAAAGTTCGCGTTTGTTTTTCTGATTAAATTCAATCAACAATAATTTTGCGTTAAATTGCGTCCAGTTGGTTCTTGATAATTATGCCAATTACTTGATAGTTAATACTCTTATACACTCAGTACAATCTGTTCTCGTTCAGCTTAAATGGCGAGCACTCGTGAAAAGTGTAGGAAAAGCGATGGTAAAAGGGATGGGCAGGGGGACGGGGGCAAGCACTTTCCATATACTTAAGCTCATCAACTGGACAATCAATTGATTTTCCCATGATGATGGGATTACAAGTTTAGATTTTTCTCGTTTCGCGTTTCTCGTTTATCATGGATTATGGATTATGGATTATTTGTAATTGCATTCAAATTGGAATGGAATAAAAGCAAATCAAGGTCCACTTTGCTTTAATTCAGCGGAATCAGATGCATCCACTTATCCACTTATTAAATTAGTAATAACAACAAATACTGAATACATGAACATATTATTGCGCAAATAAATTAAGAAATAAAGACAAAACCCATTAACATGTCACTGACTAATTTGAATTGAAAGCAGCTGCAAAATATTAATAAAACTATTTAAAAAAATGGATCTAAAATCAAGATGAAGTTTTTCAAAAACGTACGCAAAATAATTTTTAATTCGCTTTTAGCTCCAAAGCTGCTCTCCGAACTGAATTTTAATTCTCAATTTTATGCTGAATTTAATTTCAATTTAAATTTTATTATTTAGTTTAATTTCTTTTTAAATTGTATTTAATTGAATTTCAATTTAAATTTTTATCAAATTTGATTTTTATTTAAATTTTAATTATATTTAATTTAATATAATTTCTTTTTCAATTTTATTTAATTAAATGTATGCATAAATTTTATTAAATTTAATTTCTATTTACATTTTATTTAATTTAATTTCTATTTACATTTAATTTAATTTCTATTTAAACTGTATCTAATTAAATTTAATTTCTATTTCGATTTTAATATTTAGTTTAATTTCTATTTAAATTGTATTTAATTTAATTTCTTTTTAAATTTATATAATATAATTTAATATATAATTTAATTTAATTTGTATTTAAATTGTATTTAATTTAAATTCTATTTAAATTTCATAAAATTTGATTTCTAATTAAATTTAATTTAATTTCTTTTTCAATTTTATTTAATTAAATTTATGCATAAATTGTATTTAATTTAATTTCTATTTCCTTTTTTTTTTTCATTTAATTTATATTTAAATATTATTTAAATTAAGTTTATTTAATTTCTATTTAAACATTATTAAATTTGATTTCTGTTTAAATTTTAATTTTGCTTAATTTAATTTATTTTTTTATTTTATTTAATTAAATTTATACATAAATTGTATTTAATTTAATTTATATTTAAATTGTATTTAATTTAATTTATATTTAAATTTTAATTAATTTGATTTCTATTTATATTTTAATTTTGTATAGTTTAATTTAATTTCTTTTTCAATTTTATTTAATTAAATTTATACATAAATTTTATTTAATTTAATTTCTGTTTAAATATTATCGTATCTGTATCTAATCGAATTTAATTTCTATTTCGATTTTATTTTTCCAATTTCTATTTAAACTTTATTTACTAACAGACAAACTTATAATCCTGTTCTCCCCTTTGCAAACTGGACTAATTTGAATTTGCAAACATAAAAGTAACAAAACATAAATAAATGAAAATAGTAAACACTTTGGTTTTAAGTCTAGCAACTACTGTTAAACTTAAAGAACACAAAAAAATAAATGGTCGTTTGCATTTTAATTAATTAAATAAATGCCAGCGTCAAAAACTAGAGTGCCAGGCTAATAGATACCCTGTTGCAAGTTCAAAATGCTGCGGAATAATTGATAATTTAAAATAAAATTCTATTTATAAGTATGCATAATAATATCATTGTTGTGTCAACTCAATTCTGAATGGTTGAAAATTTCCCAGAAAGAAGAGAAGCTATATAAATAAAATGTAACTATGCTAATGATTTTTTTTATTGTTCCTTTTCACTAAAAATAACCATTAGTAACTCATTTATATACAATGTTAATGATATTTTGTAGGATTCTATAAGCAAATGTCGAAAAATATTACTCAGAATACGAAAATTCGGAAAAAAAATTATAAATTCACAATTGAGAATCGAATAATTAGGAATCCAAAATTACGAATCCGATATTAGGAATACAGTTATTAGGAATCTAAAATTAGAAAGGCAAAAAATGGGAAAGCAAAAATTGGGAAGAAAAAAATTGGGAAAACAAAGATTAGGAAAACAAAAATTGGGAAAACAAAAATTAGGAAATGCCGAAATCAAAAATATTTTATTAAAAATCGCGCGATTTTTCTTTTGATGACTGAGCATTTTTTTTAATTTTGAGAGAATTTTACCAATGACAGGAAAACCAAAGATACTTTTTCCAATTTTTTTTCCCCAATTTTTTTTGCTCCTAATTTTTGTACTCTAAATATTTTTCTTAGTTGAAATTCCTTATTTATGATTCCAAATTTTTTCTTCCCAATTTTGGATTCTTAAAATTTTATTCTTGGTTTTTTTTTCTTTTTTTTTAAAATTCATTTAAAAAAGTTTCGGAATTCGTTTGAGGTACCATTTTGAAGGGGCAAAACAAAAATTGTCATAGCTGCACATATTTTAATTATAATAAAAAATCATAATAATAAAAATACATTTTAATGACAATCATTTTCCCAGCATTAGGGTTTTCAATGCTAGTAATATGGGAATTTTATTCTTTGCGAAACACCAGAAGTAGAAATTAATGAATAAATAAAAAAAATAATTATAATTAAAATCTAATAATTAATTTGAAAATTGTATTAGACAATTTTTTTACAATATTAATGACATTAATATTTC